>JAEAOA010001763.1:242500-522500 GCA_016746295.1 Potamilus streckersoni
TATGTAGTCGGTCTATTCTACATACTGAAACAACAATTTAATATAATTAAAAAGGTTTAATATGGTTAAATACGTCTCCATGGTGAATAATGCCAAACAAATATGAATATGCTTTGTAGACCCCATTCTGAGGTCTAATCAATCATGGTAGAGACGTTTTTAAGTTACCCACGTGTGTGTGTTTGTGTGTGTGTGTGTGTGTGTGTGTGTGATTTGGTTTTTTAACGTATGATGTCTGCAGTGTGGCTTTTTATCGTGATGTCTAACACTGGGGCACGATGCTGTCCCATCCAGTCACGTTATCCTGACACCAGGCCGACAATTCCTACCACTAACCTCTTAATGCTTAGCGCCTAGTGAGGCAGCTGTTAGTACCATTTTTACAAGTTTTTGATATGACTCGGTCAGGGATCGAACCTACGACCTCCAGCATCCGAGGCGGATACTCAAACCCCAAGCCACAGGAGCAGTAAAGTTACTTACGTGGAGGGTGTGCATATAACGAGCAATATCAACGTGCTCGAGCCTTTCCTTCACGTTTTGAAAAAGCACGTCGGAAAAACTAAAGTAGTCGCCATTACATATACATAACACTGTTTACCAATCGATATCATAAATATATAACACACTTGTCAATTTCAATAACTCGACTAAGATGACTTTTTTGGCGGATGCATTCACGTGATTTTTTTATATTATTTTTGTCATTCAAGCATTTATAACCTATTGAACACGTGCAAATGATTCCACGCGTGTATCACAATGATTTTAACATGGTGATATTATCTAAAGTAGTTCAGCATGCAACTAAATTCTGCCCCATTATCCACTTTGGATTCTATATCACCCCATGGATTTATAAACTAGATGGAATTAGACAGAGTGTAAAGAAATGTTCTTTAATGACAGGACTGCAATATAACTCCACCAACCCTATTATCCAGAAAGAAAAGCGTTCTTGGCAGTGTAAACAATGACACGATATTCATACGCGGAGACCTTCAGGTGCTATGCAAGTGTTCTGCCATTGATGCTTTCAATACCTTTGATAACGGAGAGGAATGTTTTTCTGTTTGGGTTTTTTAATTTTTTTTTTCTTCTTGAAAACTGCTTGTATCAGAATTAAACAATTTGTAAATTTATGTAAGATTCATAAGGAACTTACCGTAGGTTATGTGAAATAATATTTCACATGGACCTTCGGAAGAACACTCTCTCTCTCTCTCTCTCTCTCTCTCTCTCTCTCTCTCTCTCTCTCTCTCTCTCTCTCTCTCTCTCTCTCTCTCTCTCTCTCTCTCTCTCTCTCTCTCTCTCTCTCTCTCTCTCTCTCTCTCTCTCTCTCTCTCAAACGCACACACACACAAACACACTCAGACAGTGCAAAACCACCTAACAAAGAAATGGAGCTAGAGAACTGAAAGTATTTTTGGAGAGAATCATAACAAAACAAAATAAAAAAACAAACGTCAAAGATAACAAAAATTAATGGAAATACATTATTACCTTTCCAGCTGAACTGAGGTAAGTAGAACAGTATGTGCCAAATCATTATTACTAGACTGCTAAACCATTATTGGGTGGTCCCTATCCTTCGTAATATCTCATGGGGCTATTTTCTTCTCACAAAAGAAGATGGCATGAACTCTTCGCATTCTGTAAAGGGCATAAATTAAATTGCAACTAGAGAATGTTTCGGTATAATAGAAAAAATAAGTGTTTGATGGGACCACAAGAGGCCAGAAATCTTCAAACTTCAACATGACATTTTTGTTTTGTACTTTGGAGTTTATCAAGCTGACTTGCAATCTCTACTCCTCCCTCTAAAGAACATGTTAAGAGTTATTTCTCAGCTGCATTAATGCATTAATAGTCTAATTAGGTGCCTTAAACCGGCCTATACGTCAAATTTCTTTGACTGTTTCGCGTTGAATAAGTTAGCAAGCCTTCGCATTTCTTTTATGACAACTCCCACTACTCAACAACCCTCATTACAGTTACGGTCATCAATGTAAGTAAAACACTTGAATAATAACACGGTGTGAATTGCAACCTGTTGAAATCTCGAATACTACATTTATTTGAGTCAGAATAAAGCAAGAATGAAGCTCTTCTTTCAAGTCCGAAGACATCTGAATAATACTAGGAGATGGTCTCATTCGCACAGGAGAATAAGTGTTGAGGATGTCAGAACCGAACCTTAATCAGATGATCATTACACTGAAAAGATTGCATCAGATAGTAATTAAAAATAGAACTGGACCTTTATGAATGAAAGCGGTATAGAAGTATTTAAACTATTATGACAATTTTGCCTTCTTCATTGCCCATCCCCTCCCCCTTTCATCCCAGGGAAAGCACTTAGCTCCCAGTGATGTGTTGAAAGTACTGTTACATATCAACCAACTTATCTACCACACTGTCGTGGAATAAAGGGACATTTTATTGAAGAGATTTAAAGAGAAACTGCTAGAATTGTAAACATATTGGTCTAAAATTCTAAATAAATGTGACCTAAATTCTCAATAATTATACGATGGTGACAATAAATAGACCAATGTACCCCCGAGCATAAGTAACAATTGGTTATAAGATCGAACCTTTTTTTTAGTTATTCTTGGTTTGTTTTAATAACAAAAAGATTATCATGAAAAGAGCTATTTCTACTATCAAATCATTACCATCCACCCACGCATATTGAAACATTCTAAAAGAAATGGTCATAAAATTGTGCTATTCAAAACAGTCTAAAATACAACTGTATTAGCCAGTCCTGACAGATAACCAAGAGGCCACGCTTAGTTACAGCGTTCGACAGACAACATATGACATTAATTTTGGATGTTATGATACGCTGTAGAATAAGTGTTTCCAACCCGCTACCCACAGGCTGCGCGCGGCTCAGTCGTTCAAATTGTGTGGCCAGCGGGCAATTTTGGCAGTCCTTTTGAAAATATACATTATAATTCATATGCATAATTAATAGTAATGAACTGCCATTGCACATGCGGCCCGTGGCCTTAAGCATTTTATGTTTTCCCGCAGCCAAAACCGGATGGACGCCCCTGCCTATAGGCTAAAATCAACGTCCCAAATCAATTCTTGTCATGCAAGATTCCTCTCATTAAATATTGCATCCCACGATGTAGCTTCAATCATAAATACTACTGTTGGCGACATGAGTCAAACAGAACCTTACGTTTATATGAGATGTACGTTTCGGGGCTGGAAGACGTGGAGTGGAATAGAGGGACATTTTATTGTAGAGATTTAAAGAGAAACTATTAGAATTTTAAACACAACGATAATTCAAATTTTGTATTTAGCGAAAATGAAATAAGGATTTGCAACCCCTTGCCCACTCTTTGGCCCACGGCAAGTATTCAGCTTTTTTTCAGAACTGTATAAAGTAATTATTTATTTGGTAAAGACAATTTCAGTAAAAGCCCATTGACATCATACCATATAATAATAATAATAATAATAATAATAATAATAATAATAATAATAATAATAATAATAATAATAATAATAATAATAATAATAATAATAATAATAATAATAATAATAATAATAATAATAATAAAACAATAAAAGGAATAAGGCCAGCATCATCTTGCTTTTAGTTTTTGTACTTTCTAATATCCTCTTGTATTAGTGAATGATCCTTTTGTGGCACGTTTGTTGCCATTAATGTTGATGTGGCTGTGTTAGTAGTGTTATTAGTAGTAGCAGTTAGTGGTGGTGTTATAATATAATAATATATTTGAATTACAAGGAAAAGAATACAGTCTGTACAGATACTGACATAAAATGGACACCTTCGGCCCTTGTAAAAAAAAAACAGGGTGTTGAGTAACACGTAATACCTTCAAAACAATTTGTTGTTTTTTTTTTTTTTTTTTTAAAAAAAAACTATCTGTGTTTATTAAGAAGTGTGGTAGATTGGTCAAGTAAAGTTTACGAGATCCATGCGCTGCTATCTAAATTGAACCCAACAGTAATATGTGAATTTATCTTAGTACTCCGCTGTATTAATTAAGATATTGTCATACATGCTAACTAAATTTTGGTGTGTCCAACATAAAATACGGCTCAAAATGATAGGCCTATGATTTATATGTTAGTTACAAACTTATTTCCTTTAATCCCTTTTTATACTAATTTGAGTCATTTCGATACGATGTCTGCAGTGTGGCAGTTTATAGTAATTTCTAGCAATGAGGCGTCATTCTTCAGACATGGCTCGGTCGGGGTTCAAACCCTCGACCTCCCTCATCCACTTAGGTCACCGGAACGGTCCCAGACAGATATCAAAATATACACATTTAATTAAGTCATAATATTGACAAGTTACATTTATAATAAAAAGGAAGTGGTAAGTTATTGAGACTTATTCCGTTTCAGCTGCTTTTAATAAATTTGACTTGGCCTGGAAATATGTCTAAACGAATTAAGGTCGGATCTTTCGTAACACGTTTATATTTCAGTTGACTTAGGATTTAGTTCCTTATGTAGAGGACGAAGACAAATATTACTGATTGCCCTAACCCGAATAGAGCTTACAGGTAGATAGACATACAAATATTCATTGTGTGTGCGTATGTTTGTGTGTGTGTGAGTGTGTGTGTGAACCTACCTACAAAACTATTATACTAATATTCCTTCTGTATTTACATTCTCTCTTGTTCAAATTGTGTTTGACACTCGTCCAAGCACGCGTCTGCTGCCTCAGTATGTCATTGATCCTGAGAAAGGCACCTAGCTTTCGTTCCCCTAATGTGCCAAACGTGCCCTTAAATCCAACTAACTAGCCATCAATCCAACCAACAATCAATCTAGCAAACTAGCCATGAATCCAACTAGACAACGACAACAATCCAACCAACTAAGCATTATTCTTAATGTAAATTCACAGGTTAATAATTTTATTTCTTACTTATTACGAACTTTAATTAATCAATCGAAACTCGAGTTACTTTTTGTGATGTTTATTTTTTTTTCATTTCAAGAATCAATGTCTGCACCCAGCAGGAAAAAATTCCGAACTGTGTTTACCAAAAATGTTTGTCCACTTGTCTCCTTTGACGTGAAGGTGTTTGACAATATCTATACGTGGATCTTTGCTTGCATTGTGCCAATTAACAATTAGCAGGCACTCACATATTTAAGTTTCTTTTAGAAATTGATGGCTGCACAGTTTATGCATACAATTAACATGTACAAACATTCAATCAATCAATCAATCAATCATGCATACAATCATGCATACATGCATGCATGCATGCATGCATACATACATACATACATACATACATACATACATACATACATAGATACATACATACATACATACATACATACATACATACATACATACATACATACATACATACATACATACATACATACATACATACATACATACATACATACATACATACATACATACATACATACATACATACATCATGATTGCATACAAACAGACATACGTTTACTATGACAAAACGTAGCATGCAACCCATGTTGATGTGACTTATACAATGCATCGGAACATGTTTGTTCAAGTGCATTCGGACATTTAACAAATATTTCAACATTCTTTTCTTTGTAGTATAAATAAGCTCAACGAAATGGAAATATTGCTAATATAAGAACAAAATAACTGGTAATAAATAAATGTAACTTTATGTACCTTAGGTATCATTAGTTATATTATTACGTTCAATCAGTGCTTTACGGGTATACTTTCGCAAATTACGGCCCCTAGTGGCCAAGTGGTCTAAAGCGCTATCCGAAACGGATCACTGCCATCTCACCTCTGCGTGCATTCGAGTCTAAGATTCGGCGAATGTGAATATGTGAGAAAGCTTGCCAGTAGCTTCTCGTGGGTCGGTGGTTCTTTCCGCGGATTTCCCGGTTTCTTCCTCCACCATTACTACTGGCCGTCATGTATCGTGTGCTGAAAAATGGCGTTAAGCCCAACAACAACAACTTTCGCAAATTTCTAACTTCTGTTGATTTCGTGCAATTTAGCAATTTAATTAATGTCACCAATCTCCGGCCTTCATGAAAATATGTTTTCTTAACGGCACATCTTTCCAGTGCAGAAGTGATACTTATCGTCCAGTACATTGCCAGCGATATGTTTTTTGACCTCGTGGGGTTAACTGTGACCTCTTCCTGATTCAACCCGTGAAGCATACTATATCCTTATTTGTCCAAGAGATTTTCTGAATGTTGTCTCTTTTTTTATGCAAATACTCCTGAATGCCAAACGCTGATGACAAATTTTTATTGAAGATTACATAATTATAGATAGCAATGTAATCTAAAAGTGGTTTGACCAAAATATTAGCTATTTAAAACAATCTCAATACTGGCTTAAGGGCCTGAAGTGTTAATAAGCAAACCGAAATGATGGAAATTGGGAAAAAGATAATTAGGCATATTATACCATGAATAAAATTAATTTGTGTTTCAATAGTAAATTAATTATTGATAATGCTGCAAGAGTGATCCATTATAAAGGGGTATTGTTTTATCCCTTTGGCTAACCATTGTTTGCAGAGATTCTTTGCTCGCGTGTGCACGTGTGTTAAATATCGATATTTGATTGGGTGTGTTGCTAATAATGGTCGTATACCAGACCAAATCCGTGCATGTTCTATATTATCGAATTTAACACACACAATATATATATATATATATATATATATATATATATATATATATATATATATATATATATATATATATATATATATATATACACACATATATATACATATATATATATATATATATATATATATATATATATATATATATATATATATATATATATATATGTTTATATATATATATATATATATATATATATATATATATATATATATACACACATATATATAAATATATATATATATATATATATATATTGGCTTCTCATCGCATGAATTGTCGGTACTATGGAAGTTGAATCCTTTTACTCACTGAAAAAAATATGCATTGTACCCACTTTTTGCATGTGAATATACCTGCTTGTCAAAGGTATTTAAACGAATCTCAAAGTATTATGCCTATTAAATTAGATGTGTTTATTGTCCCAGAGATAGTAGTGTACACTAATTAGTCCGTTAATCGTTCCAACGAACGCGTGATGGAGTAAACTATTGTTTTTGCATTATGTTTCTTTTCGTGGTCATTAAACCAGATGCTTCCACTACTACACAAAACACCATTTTCTAACACTGAATCGAAAGTTAATGAAATTTTAATATGTTAAAAGTTCAGTAGGATGCAAAATGTATGTGGTATATACCGCGTTAAGTAACAATAAATTGAACAATGATTGTGATGTACTGTACGACCTTTTGGCAGTAAGATCGGATCACGATACTTTTCGCTGTACGGCTTTTTGATAGTAAGACCGAATCACGATACCTCTCGCTATACAGTATTTTGACAGTAAGACTGGACTACAATGCATTTAGCTGTAGACATTTAGCAGTAAGACTGGACCACGACACCATTCGGAGTATAAAAAGAAAAATGCAAATACCTGAAGCAGTGGTAATACGAATTAACAAGCCAATAACAAAAATTGCACTTATTTACCACATGAGTTTAATATGTCGGTCCATATAAAGCTAGCTGCATCGCTTGAGATTTATTGTAAGATCCCATCTTTTATGTAAAATCTATCCAAAGTTATTAATACAGTATCTAGTTTGAGTCGGTTCATGTTATTTATAAGTATAGATCAAGAACGGTTAGCTGTATGTTACACCACAAAATTCAGTTTACAATATTTTAAAGGTACTTTTGACGTCATAGTTGATATCCTGATTCGAAAGTGGTCTTAAATGTATGACTAGAGTAAAGTAATTATGACTGAGTGTCTTTTATCTTGAACTGATTGACACTTACAATCAAGAGAGTTTCCATGAAGAATAAAATTTTATTCTAAAAGTTTAAATAATTCTTGATAAGGTCTTTGGCCTAATATTAAATTTAAAGTGGTCTGCAAATTACTCTTATTGGCCAAGCATAACTTGAATGAATTTTGATTTTTTAGTGATCCTTGGTAATGGTTAAATCAGTGTCTTGCATTGATAAATGTTTGATTTAGATAAAATTCCCCTCTCAATGGCTCTATACGGCGACAATGTTTCTAATACTATTAAGTATCATATTAAAAGCCTTTAACGAGAGGAGACATTTTAAATGCTTTTACGTTACCTGGAGATAACCTTCGATCTCAAGACCAAACTTTAAATAACCGATTTACTTCAACAATATAATCTAGTCAAATTCTTTTAATAAACCTTATTAACCTGGCCTCACGACAAATTTAAAACGAATGCCAAGCACTGCAGAAACTAAATTTTATGGCTACATTTTGAATGGAAAATTGTACAGATTAAAGTCTGCTATGTGCATAAAACCTGATTGTTTGACTATGAAATTAAACAAAAGTTTTAAATATTGTAAAATATTGCTTAACTTTACGGAATTGTAAGAATATTCTGTATTGAGTATTATTTGATTGTCTAAAATTAGTATTTGTTTGGTTTATAATATGGATCTTTTTTCTATTTTAGATGTATAACTACATAACTACAATCTGAACAGCATAATTGACCCGTAGTATAATGCGCATGCAGATCTGGGTCTCTGCAGTTTATTAGTAATGATAAGCTGAACAAACAACATAGATGCTCTGCCACTGCACAATACAATTAATAGTTCATGCAGCAACATCGCTAACTATACGTTCAGTTGATCATATCAGTCGTAATGACCATGATAAAATGATATGCCCCTCCGTCCAAATATTCTGCACACTCAGAAATACATTCTTTATTTCCATTTTCAACACCATTTTATTACACCCTAATCAAATTTGGATTATAGTTTTCTTTATACTGTACCTTTCTTTATCTAGCAGAATTACGCCATAATTATCGACCATAAGAAGGCGTAATCGAACTGCCGGCATAGGCAGCTTCTTGTGTTTTGTTGTTTATTGGGGGAGGGGAGATCATTATTGACTTCATTTGTATCAATTAATACTGACACATGACTGGTTCTGCTATCTGTGAGATAAAATTGTTCATTGTCATCATCGTCGTCGTCATCATCATCATCATCATCATCATCATCGCAATAAAATATAAATTTATTAGAGAATCATTCCCACTACCATTCTTATCATTTATATTTTCTGTGAACAAATAAAACAATCATTGATTCCCCTGTGACTGGACACAGTACACGATTTTTCCTGTATATTTCCTACGCTTGTTTCTTAGTAATGAACCTTCCACTGTGTCCAAATCCAAAAAAATTCACATGCGTCTAATTTCAAGGATCTTCTTAATTAGTATCATGAATGATACGGCATTATTGAGAGAAACAAAACTATCAGAAAGCACTAGAGATAACAGATTTAACTTCCGGGAAAGCATCAGTACCTGTGTGGTCAATGTTCTGCAGTCAAAATACACACAAATGATCATAACACAACCCTCGTATTCTAGAGAATAAATAATTTGGTTAAAATCTCTCTCTCTCTCTCTCTCTCTCTCTCTCTCTCTCTCTCTCTCTCTCTCTCTCTCTCTCTCTCTCTCTCTCTCTCTCTCTCTCTCTCTCTCTCTCTCTCTCTCTCTCTCTCTCTCTCTCTCTCTCTCTCTCTCTCTCTCTCTCTCTCTCTCTCTCTCTCTCTCTCTCTCTCTCTCTCTCTCTCTCTCTCTCTCTCTCTCTCTCTCTCTATCTCTCTCTCTCTCTCTCTCTCTCTCTCTCTCTCTCTCTCTCTCTCTCTCTCTCTCTCTCTCTCTCTCTCTCTCTCTCTCTCTCTCTCTCTCTCTCTCTCTCTCTCTCTCTCTCTCTCGTGAACACACGATGATCATATAGACCTAAACATACCCGACAACGCAAAGACGTAAATAACTGGAAACACAGCGCCCTATATGAAACAATGGCGAACATGCTGTGTCGAAAAAATTAAAGGCCTACGCCAGGTTTTATACATTGGCCTGGATTTTACCTTTAAGCTGTTTGGTCTTCGAAAGAAATATTAATAACGATGAGATCTGGAGTACAACTCGAAAAAAAAAAACGAACCCTCCACCCAGATTTGAACATTAATATAAATGTCCAGTACATCAGTGTGTAAAAGTAACCTTATTGGTGCTGCCAAAAAGTCTCTGTGTTTTTCGTTTTATTTTCCTCCGGTATATCTTTGTCATCTATTCACATGAAATTGCTTGTGATATGCTTATATCAAAATTGATAATCTAAGTTCGAGAATACCGCAGCTTTCATTTCAACCTCACATTGATAAAGATCAATCTAGAAAATCTCCATCGTGAAAAAGCTTATTATATTTTAATCCGTGAAGTAATATCCATTTCATTGAAAACAATGTTTACTTGTGCAAAGGTAAAGGAAGAAGATGACAACTGTTGACAGCATTAATGTCAGAGTTATGCCTTCTTTGCAAAGCAAATTACGCTCCTCTTCAGTGTGTTGGCAATTGTTATCAATTATCAGACAAAAGTCATGATACAATCGCCATTGTCATAAACATAGGACACCAAAGTGGTCAAGTCATAAAATGTATTAGTTTCAACACTGCGAGATATGATCATTGTGTGCGTCGACGCGTCTTGATATTGTTGTATAAGTAAGGCAACATAAGAAACAGAATCAGCCAAATAGGAACTTTTGTGTATTTTGATAGAAAAACTAGTGAGAACAGAATTAATCTTGAATCGGGTAACCGCGGTACTTCAGTAGTTTGAGTGACTGACTCGAAATGCAAAGGTGGCGGTTCAACTCTTCCCCGGATTGGAAGGATTGCCAACTATATAAAGACTCTGGGCAATGTACTATCCTTCTCTTCCTTCTCCTTTGTGAAGCATAGTATGTGTTAATGTGCTATTTTGCCCTAATTTAGAGGAATCTAAAATGCTATTTGAGTTGGAGAACATTTTATTTCCATATAAGACTGTACGTTGTTTTTTATTTACAATAGTTCAGTCTTGTGTCAAAAAAACATGAAAAGTCGAACACAAAAGAGCAATCCTACTCTATAGAAACATTCATTCGAAAGAAATCCAGAAAAGCTGAATGACTGCACAAAAAGAAAATATTCTAAATCCGAGTCCATTAAGTGAGATTCAATGCTAAGGTTGAAAACAGACTTTGTTAGCGAAGTTTCTAGTGCACCCGTTTGTATCGCGTGAGAATTTATAAATTTCTTGAAATGAGAATTATGGTTTAGCTCTCAACACAACTCTAATAGGGGAAACATACATTTTGTAAAGGATGCACTTTTTATTTTTCTCAGGTTTTTGAAAAGATTTTTTATCAAGTTTCTGATGAAAATCATATGTATAACAAAAACATTCCATCAAAACCTAACCCATAGTTTCTTAAGTTAAAATACAAAGAGGTGACCATTTTTAAGGCCTGAAAATTTCCGTCTTTGGGTTTTCATAACCATTCACTTTTGCCTGATAAGTATATAATTACAATCAGAATGCAACAGGTTTTTTTTTTCAAAAGAAAATAAAATATTGACATGTAGATTTAAAATTTGTTAAAGTTTTCACAAATATTTTTACACATGGATTTCTTTATAATCTTATAATGTGCATACCATATTTTCAGATTATATATATATATATATATATATATATATATATATATATATATATATATATATATATATATATATATATATATATATACATGTATATATACATGTATATATATACATATATATATATATATATATATATATATATATATATATATATATATATATATATATATATATATATATATATATATATATATATATATATATATATATATATATATATATTCTAGTAAACCGAATCAGGAAGATTAAAGAAACGTTTTGTTTCATAGAAAAGAATTCAGGTATATATCTGAAATTAAATTAATCAAAAATCCCAAAAGGTAAAATATAAATGTTTTAAAGACATATAATATTGCTGAGTCTTAGAAAGACAGAAATTAAAGAATAAATAAATTGGAGTTTCGGCAGATAAAGGCTTTGACTGGCTGTCCAACGCATACAACACACTGTTGTATTGCGCCATGACATGCCGGGTATCAAAGCGTCTTGATGTAGGAGATAACAACCAAAATATCCATTTGTTCCGTAGGCATGGAACGAAGTGTGACTGATGCCAGCATGTTCAGAAATTGGATACGGAGGTTTCTAAAAGCGGTCTTTTATTAAGAATTGCAAATGGCTTGTGGCAAGATTTATTTCTTTGATTGCGACAGCTTAATTATATTGTCTAAAATGTCAGCACTATTGCTTCACCTAACACACGATACTTTTTATGAAGTTAACAATATTGGATAACGTCATGTTTAATCGTGTTTAAGCAAAACTGATTTGGGGTTCTGGCTTCAATACACTCGAAACTCGATTTACAAGTGGAAATATGCTATTTGACTCGACACAAAACATTAAGTCAGCCCAAAACACGGTATACTGAATATCTTTTAACTCATCGACCTCATCTTTAATGTCATCGACCTCATCTTTAATGTCAACGACTTGTTTTGTTCGTGAAGTCTTACGTGTTTCTTGCTTTCTTCAACATGGATAATTTTAGATGACCTGAATTAAAGCTTTTGTTATATTAAGAAAACAACAAGATCCGATCTACTTTTGGTTATATGCAAACTTTACATTTACATTATCTGGAAGTTCATTAAAGGGGTATATTATAAATAATAAATGCAAAGCCATATTTCGTTCTAAGTCGTGGGAAAGTACTCGTTTCATACTGTGTAGGAACTGGTTGCGGTATTACGCCCGCGACGTATTCTTACACATATATAAAACTCAATTTTTTCATTGCCTTTTTGTGTAATTATGAATATTTCCAATTTGGCAAAATGAGAGTTTGGTCTCAGTAAAATTAATCATAATGAGAAACATTATAGGGACCATTTACTATAACATACAGCTTAGGGTCGTATTTTGGGCAGCAAAAAAAAGATTCAATTTACTTTCTGCTGATATTTGGTCTTGTAAAAGACCAAAACAAATTTCATTTGAATCATTGGAAATATTGTTTTAAGTTAATGGCCATGGACATTACATTTTTTCTATGCTAGATATTTCACAATTTAAAATTAAATACAATCTAAAAATATTGTGCACAGAATCATTTTGAAGTTCGAGTAAATGCATGGATACAGGACTTGGAGGATCCTTTTGCAACACGGGAGGTTATTCAGTAGACGAATACAGTTCGGGACGGTACAGTTAACTCATTAACACCTATCTCCGCATTTACAGGGCAGTAGGCGGTAGCCTACTTCTGCGCTCTGTAGCGTTAAGGTCATGTGCGACACAATAAAGTGTGTAGTATTATAAAAAGGCAGACAGATGTAGCGTTACGATGATACCAAATAATAAGGATGTTCTAGCTGCACTACAAAATACAGATGGCAAAACGTCAATTTTTGGACCTGAGTTTTTTTTTTTCAGCCGAACTTCGCCCGAGGTCGTGATCCGGTTTCGTGTCCGGATTTTAGACTTTTTGGCCTCAGGTATAAGACAGACCAGTCTGAAATAGCACACAGACATGTGAACCTTTGCAAATAGTAAGATAAGATGGGCATTTAGAATGAAGAGTTGTCTCGACACGAAAATGATAGGTCCGTTAAGCAAAACAAATACTCCATTGTTTACCCTTCTGCTCATGCTCAGGCGAAAGAGCCAATGAAAATTGACGTTTCTAACACAAATAGGCATTAAGTTAACCAAAAATGTATTGGAAGTCGATGCAATATAATGTATTCAGAAATATCTTCAAAATCGATTTCCTACTCACATTTCAGGAGAAAACGACACAAACCTCCAGGGGTTAATGGGTTAAGTACGAATTTGTTGCAAAATAGCAATAAGAGTCTTGTAAATGGTTGTTGTACTGCCTGGAATCGGTCATACACATTTATGGAACAGTGTTAGATATATCTTTGAACGCTTAATATAAACTAAAAAGTTCATGCTATCATTGATAAATTTCATAATTAGTACCCAAATTGACTCATTTACTCACCCAAGTTTTATAGATGCCAATGTTCAACTAATCTTTCAAAAACATATTGCATATATTAATGTCTCCTAAATGAAACTATTTCAAGAAGATACGCATTATAACGCACCTGTTGAGATTATTTTGTTTTCTTTAATATATGCAAAGTTGAAGCTTTGCTTGCACTACGGTGGTTGGGGATGGGGAATGTCTTTTCAACGGCTTACTGAGGAGAGAGCATTAGATAAATGGACTGAAATCACAAAAACTAACTTAGGGGAAGTATCGACGAATGTAGTCCCTGTCTCCCTAGAGCATTGTCCCCTAATTTGATTGTCTGTGATCATTGGTCTCGATGTGAGCATTCCAAATTGTTAAAAATCAGATCTCCACTGTCATACGTTAAGATCTGACAGCGACAACCTAAGGGTCATTTTTGGTGACCTATGTTAGTACCATAATCACGCATTTTATCAACCAATCAATTGAAATGTTATATCTTAACGTCTATGAATATGTATCTATGAATATACTTACGTACTTATGTCGTAATATAATTGTTAATAATAATAATAATAATAATAATAATAATAATAATAATAATAATAATAATAATAATATTATTATTATTATTATTATTATTATTATTATTATTATTATTATTATTATTATTATTATTATTATTATTATTAACAATTATATTACGACATAAGTAATATAATTATTATTATTATTATTATTATTATTATTATTATTATTATTATTATTATTATTATTATTATTATTATTATTATTATTATTATTATTATTATTATTGTTATTATGTACAGTTTAATCTTCTCAATAAATGGACATCGAGACTGTTACTTACCTGAACAAAAGTCGCTAATGTATGAAATAATTAAACTTGAAACCAGCCAGTCATATCGATTTCAATTAGTTTCTCAACGGTTTTATTTCCGAAGAGTGGCGCAAGTGATATATCCAAGGTCATGAACATAATAGAAATGTCATATCAAGATTAACCTTACTTTTAGAAACACATTTATCACGGCCAGAGTGAGCATTTTGAATTTGAAGTGCCAAAAAAACGTGTCAGTCTTCACCCTAAAATTTATACATGTAAACAGGCTCTGATGGACTAATTCTACACCATGCTCTTTTGCATTTTATAACTTTGGTTCTATTATGGTAGTTTATTAAGTGTATTCATTATCCGTTGATCAAATCTCACCTAACTGTTCATTTGTTTTTAAAGCATTGTCGTTAAAGTAAAGGAAACCGAAGACCCATTCTTTGATACTATAATGTAAATGTCGTATGCAAAACAACAGAAAAAGCAACATCTACGACAATCAGCGACAATAGGACATCGAACTCACCAGGACAGATTTCGAGTGAAAGGCAAGCACGTTACCTGTGTGCCCTCCTCTCACCCCTGCCCACACAACCCGTGTTTAAAGAACTACCGCAATTTTTTAGAAACAAATAGGAAAAGATCAATTCTGTGTTTTGTCAAGAGAATAACTGCGAGTCTGGGCAATTAAAAGGCAGCATATATGGCAGAGAGGAGAACTGAAATTATTCCGCAAAAACTGAGTTTTCCTAAGAATCCATTACCATCCTGTCATGCTTGATATATTTATTACCACGATCCATTAGAATGTGATATAAATATTAACAAGATGACATTAGGTAAATCTATCATATGCTTTTTTTTTAATATTGTCTATACAATAGCTTTTGTCAACGTTTGATGACATATGTAAAAATACACTGATAGTAATTCATCATGCACCTAACAATTTGATATCTAGTACCGGTAAACATACTTGGATTCGAATGAGATATAGTACCCGTAAACTTATTTAGACAGGAATGATATCTAGTACCGGCAAACATTCTTGGATTCGAATGAAATCTAGTACCGGTAAACATACTTGGACTGGAATGATATCCAGTACCGGTAAGCATACTTGGATTCGAATGATATCTAGTACCGGTAAACATGCTTTGATTCGAATGATATCTAGTACCCGTAAACTTACTTGGACTGGAATGATAAACATACTTGTACTAGTACCGGTAAACATACTTGGATTAAAATGTTATCTAATACCGGCAAACAAATTATTGGATTCGAAAGTAATAGATGTCTTCACGCATAATTTTTTAATGAAACAATAATGATTACGTGGAACAAAATGGCATATCAACTACCAATCTTCCAAATATTGTGTTTGCTTTAAAACTTCAAATAGATTAGCTGGCATGTATAAACTTGTAATATTGTTAGAGACGGTAGTGATCCTCCGTAGGAACGTTTTAATTTTACCCGTGATTAAATATTGGTTGTTTGTCTTCTTATTACCAACTGGCTCCTTTTGCACAAGATTAAGACTTTGTGGTCACATGTAAGAAACTGAAATATTTCTCATTTTGTAAAAAGAAATGAATACTTATATATTTAATATGTGATGTAATGTGTTATGATTTTTTTTAACCCAGCTTTTCAAAATTTTCAGTCATATAGCTACTATGTCTGCAGTATGACAGTTTATAGTTATGTCTAGCAATGGGCATCATGCTACAAACATGTAGCAAGATGTCCCACCCAGTCACATTATCCTAACACCAGGCCAAGCAGTCCTGACACTAACCTCTTAATGCTGAGCATCAAGCGAGGCAGCTGTTAATACTACTTTTGTAAGTTTTTGATATGAATCGACCGGGGATCGAACCCACGACCTCCCGCATCCGATGCGGACGCTCTAACCACTAGGCCACCGGAGAGGTTATATATATATATATATATATATATATATATATATATATATATATATATATATATATATATATATATATATATATATATATATATATATATATATATATATATATATATATATAATACACCATAAATAAAACAAATGTGAACAAAACTAAGACGTCAGTTGACAAGCATTTCGAATTAAAATTAATTTAGGAAAACGGATAAGCACAAAACCAAAGAAAAGTACTGGAATTCCGTTTAAAGACGATAAGTAGTTATAGGTTTTTGCATTTGTATGGGAAAATATGAACGAGTTTTTTGGATGGCTATAATGCACGACCTTGGGATTGCAGTATATTCATCCGAAGAAAAAAAAACGAGTTCATATTTTTCCAATTAATGCAGGAACCCTTTTGTTATATGCCCCTTCTTGTTTCATTACCAAAGACTTAATAATAAAATTCACAACCAAATATATATAATAACAAACAAAAATTATATTTTTAAAATGATAATGTTCACACTTGTGAATTCCTTCAATGCACAAATCAAATATTAGTATTCATGCGCATATAGCTCCTCCCTCCGACCTTTAAACTTCATAGCGTACCGCGTGCTCACGTGCATCAAGCGCGTGGAGTGCAATATGAAGTTGGCCAATATCGGGGAATATTGAACGGTTCTGACAATTTAAAGTTAACGGAGAAAAAATGAGCATACAATAAGTATAGGTTTGACACAGTTAACATTCAAGGGTTGTATCAATCTTCAATGATATTAAAATATTTTAAGACCATCATCAGAAAATTTTTAAAATCTGTTTCCATGAAATTCAATTAAACTTAACGTTCAGATTTTTAAAATGACCTACTCAGAAGAAGAAAAACTTGAGAAAAACTTTACCACAAAATAATATCTATGAACAAAGTGAAAAAGGGCAAAACAAATAATGGCTTTTAACGGGTGATATGACATTTTGCATACTAAATTGGAACACAAAAAATAAAGCTACAAAGAATGGTGAATGTTTGACAGGATTCAATAATTTGACATTTTAAATAGAAGCCGCTCAGTGGATACTTACATCGATTTGCTTGATTGGATTAAAGAGGAAACAAAATGATTGTGATGAAGTAAACGTTATGGATAATGCATTGTGTTTTTCTAAGATGTAGAACCAGTTTTAAATAATCCCAAAGTTGATCTCAAAATAAGTTAAAATTCAGATTGAATAAATAGGTAATGGTTTCAAATATGTCCAGCGCAAATGAAAGACATTACCAAAATTAAAAATAGATTTGAAATATCTGTAAATTTGTTTGAAGTAGTTGAATCGTTTAACACGAGACAAACTAGAATAAAAACAATTGAAAGACAAAAAAAATAATGACATTTCATGCATCTTTCATCAAGGTTTATCTAATGACTGCATTAAAGATTGTTTACAACGTTTGAAATGGAATTGGTATTTTAGAAAGTCATAATCAAGATCAGCTTATTTTTCAAAATGTTTATATACCTGTCTATGTCCATAACGTTGTTCATAAATCTAGTAAAACAATTTATATTGGCCTAATATTAATATATTAATTTATATTAATATAAATTAATATAATTAAATGATTGGCCTAATCATTTTCATAACTAGTACTAATGGAGATAAATTTCTCAAAAACAATTTTCTATACTGTGACAAACTATATAGTTGGGGTTAGGTGCTCCCAATATTTTATTTAAACTATTATAGAAGTCCCAAGGGTGAGGGGGCTCTACTTTGTTAACAGTTAAATTTAGTAAAAGAGTGATGTAAAGCTCTGAGCCCCGAGTCATCAATGCTGACTGTTAGATGGTTAAATATACAAAAAATGTTGAAATTCAATGAATAATAATTTAATAACCATTCAACAATCAATTGACTCAAATTTTCAATTACACTTCTTCCGCTAGAATCTTTAATAAACCTATTTCATCACTTGATTGGTTGTTTGAGATTGATATCCACCTCTCCTTGTAGTTTACTCATCTGTTTTATCCTCTCTCTCTCTCTCTCTCTCTCTCTCTCTCTCTCTCTCTCTCTCTCTCTCTCTCTCTCTCTCTCTCTCTCTCTCTCTCTCTCTCTCTCTCTCTCTCTCTCTCTCTCTCTCTCTCTCTCTCTCTCTCTCTCTCTCTCTCTCTCTAATTTCTAACAATTTCTTCTCCACTTCGTCCCCGACCTTTCTCCAAATTCCATGTCTTCCTCCTCCTCCTTGACTTTCTCTAATTTCCTTCTCCTCCTCTTCCTCCACTTTCTCTCCTGACAATTACACTTCTGTCGACTTCGACTATATCGGCTACAATCTCAGTTCCATCTCCAACAATTGAAGACTTGGGACCCAATAGAACCCGAAGTTCTCTGTCCCCTAAAAAGCTTCATGTGAAAACATAAGAACAGTACAATCCTTTTCCTTAGCCATCTCATCTCACACTACACACATTACATCAGCAGATAACGGCTATTAAATTTATTCGGTCACGCTTTCAATCACATCGAGATACGCATACGCATACATTTTTGTATGGTAAAACAAACGTCATAATACAGCACGGTATCAATTACTTCTTGTATGCATCAGTAAGTTCCGTCAAATCAGTACATATTTCTAATCTCTTTATACTAAACAATATCACTGTAATCAGATGCATTTCTTTCCCTTGCAGCTCAAATACCCATCCACTGATATATCCCTACATCCATAACAACTAATCTTACATACTTGAACCATGTTTTCAAATTCACAATTCATGCATGTGAAATTTCAAACATAAAGTATTAATAAATGCACCGGTTTACTATGAATTAACGTAATAGAGAATTACAAAATTAATTATGACCACACGCTAACAACCTGCATAATTATAATTCTGTCACTCAGCTAATAATTCTCTACGTTAGCTCAAGCCCATTTCTAAAATACCCATATAAATGAAACACTACAAGGGTGATTCTAAACGATCCTAGTAATTAAATGTACATACTACAAACAATTACAAATATGATGCCGCAATATTCTGCAAAAATCAAGCAGATAACTCACTGACCTTGTCGAAACTTTTTCTTGCCTTAGAATCTACCTCTAAGTTTTGCCGCTAGATTACGAATGGTTTCTTTGTCGGGGTAAACCCTCTTTATCTTAAATCATTTAAGGCGAATAATGAATTCCTCTTACGATTTCGGAAGTTATTATTCGGGCGGGTCTGAATTGTAACCACGAATCTATCTCAATTTTGATTGGATATCGCTGTGGACAGACCCAATCAGACCTAGCGGTCAATTTCCCCGTGGATTTACCTTTGGATCCTTGAACTAATCTTTAGCATATAGGTGTGATAATGGCAAGCCTTTTTTAAGTGACGAGAAAGGTCATCATTGCCGACTCAAGTTTACGGTCTCTGGCTTGTCATAGCAACCTTGAGTAAGAGTTCAACACTAACAACGTGACAAACTTTAGAAATCAAACACAAAACCGCGATAATATTTCCAAGACAGGTAGATTATATCTTATACATGACTTTAGCTGCGTGCTTAGCAAACGTGGCACATACAATACAGATTAAAAAGCATAATGCTATACAAACTGATGAAAGTAACATACATGTACATGTGTCAGCAGAGTTAAAAGTGTAAGCGTTGGCAAGGGACAGCGCAATTATTATTATCTCCTCTGGCCCATCGTCACAACCTACGGTCGAAAATCAGTGGGGAAAAACACCCGTGTCATGCGAAAAAGTCTCTGACTTATCACGATGGTGCATTTTACAGAAAAACCGACTGCTAGAAACGCGAAGGAGAGAAACGGAGGATAAAACCTATATTATGATCTGCAGCATTGATAATAAAATAATAATAGTGACTTAGATCAGCGTAAATAGATTCAAATGTTTGAATTACCTTTTCTCAGACGCTATGTTCCCCATTTGTTTAAATATATTGTTTCGATTTATTTTTCAGTAATAACTTGATGGTGTGACAGTTGCTTAATCACTTATGCATCAAGACGATTGTAAAAACAAATTACCCATGTGAAAACAAGTACAACTCACAAAGAAAAATGACAAGAAATACACTTCGTTCAGTAAAAGTTTCATATTAGAAGCGTTCCCGAAAGAATAAAAAGTGATAACAGCTAAAACGTTAATTAGTTTTAACATGTATTTTTAGACGACTCTCACTACAACGATTGTGCTATCATAAACTATCTCTGAGGCAATTTTGAACAATATTTCCTACTCCATATTTCCTACTCCATAGTCCATGTGAGACTTTATTCGGTAAGCAACTACATCTGAAATGGCAGCAATCTTAACAATTGGAAAAAATGGCACAAATTTATCAACAATAAAAGCAATAGTGCGTTTGATTAGGTATATTCGTTACTGGTTCCCAACTTTACTGTTTCATTACTTTCAGATGCATATTTTGAATCAACATCCTTGAAAATTATTAAACTAATTCTCAGAGCAAAAAGCGGTAATTTTAATCTAATATATAAAAATCTAGTGAAATATCTAATTCCATTAAATTATAAATCTTTCAGTTCATTTTTTACTCCCTGTTCGATCGAGGATAAAGAATAAGCCCAGTGGGCTCTCTTGCATATCGTAAAAGGGGATTCATGGAATCTCAACGAGTAGCGTTTTAAACTCAAAGCCGAATGGGCACAGGTTCCGATCTTACCATCGGATCAGCTTAGATCGACTACGGTAGTATGTCCGTTAATAAAATACTTTACTTCAATTTCCTTCTTCAATTTCATTGGCACTAAATAACCTACCTGTGTTGCTATGCAGTGAAACACCAAACAAATAGTATATTTTGTAACTTTTCTAAGATTTCTATTTGATGAAATATGCTATTTGATGATGCATTTAGTAAATTATTTTATCTGACAATGATTTGGATATTTTAGCACCTCTGGCAGTTATACAGCTATGATTTGCTTTTCTGTTTTGATTCTTTTTTAGTCTATTTTTTAGTTAAATTTTAACAGGTTATCTCTTTATACGTTCGTTTTGCAATCGCTATGTATATATATATATTAATGTTTGAACTCATCCACTGCTTGATATATATATATATATATATATATATATATATATATATATATATATATATATATATATATATATATATATATATATATATATATATACATTATTTGCTTTAAATAAATATATATATGTGGGGGTGGGGTGGGGTGGGGTGGGGGGGGGTGGGGGTGGGGGGGTGGGGGGGTGGGGGGGTTGCAACAATTGTGTACAACACCACAAGAAAGGGCATGAGGGGTTATATACAAGCTGCAGATGTATCAATTAAAAAAAAAATATGAGATCTGATGTTGCAATGTGTGAAAATCATATTGAAGAGACTGAAAAAGCAATAGCAAAAAAGGGTCCAAAACAAACATATCTGTGTTGCTATAATAACTGAAAAGTGTGGAAATTAAAACTTTGCAATTAGTGCAAAACATAACACCTTGGGAGAATGACTCTGAGAAAATCAAGGCAAACGATAGAGACAAATAATTAATTTTGTGATGGACTAAACCAGCTGTCTTCATAAGAGGCGTGACAATAGTTGCTATAGCAAATATGCTAGGATGAATATAACAGCATTTGTGCCGCAACTTTCGCAAAGGATTTGGTATGTTGTGGAGGTTGAACAAATGTCGGTCTTGCAGTATCAGGCAGGAAAGATGATTGACAGGATTAGCAAGAAGAGCTCTATAAGACGTGGCAATGGTTTTTATTAAACAAAACAACCAGCAGCATTGCTTGGAATATTAGTAACACGATAGCTTTAAAAACTGACAGGTTGATTCTTTCCTTGCTGAACATAATACTTAATGGCATTAGTGCCGTTGGCTTTTACATTTGTGCATCAGACGTGCTAATAAAAAATCATCAAAGAGTACGGTGCATAATTCGCGTACATAACACGATAAATAAATCTATAACTCTTCTCAAAAAGCAAGCTACATCGCTCCTGAATCCATGAGTATCGATATCAATGATTGTTTATTTATTATATGGTCATTATTGTATTTCCAAAATAACATGTACCATCTGGATGGCTGGGTAGTTAATTACGATAGCGGTTGTGCCAGTTTGACCATCAAATTCGAAACCATTATACTTTACAGGATATTTATTCACCATCTTCTTTTTTCCGCACTATTTATCATGATGTCCAATATCGATTGCCATCCTTTTGCAATAATATCTTGTACTACACTGTTATTGATGGAAGGGTATAAACCCAGCTTGAATAAGTCATTCGATTTCTTTACACTCTTGTTGTGTTGAACTATACTGGCCATTTTCATGAACATGTTACTCGTGAACAGAAAAACTCTAGTGCCACCATCAGCATAGTCCAATTTCACCTTTTATTAGAATACATTGTTCAGAAATGTTGGCCCTTTCCCTTCATCTGAATAGTGTTGTGTAGATTTAATTTTTTTCAGTTTCCCTCCATGAGTATATGTTATTTATAATTATATCTTGATCTTAACCTTGTCCAAAATCAAATTCGCTGTGCACCTAACTAGAAACATTGATGTAGTTTTGATTCTGAAAACAAATAATATATAGTTGAGATTTCTCTGTGAGTGTGAGATAAGCATTAGGATCATAAACAATTTAGGTAAATATGTTTATTTGGGTCTGGTCGAGGACAACCAAATAGATAAACCTGCTGCACCTGATGTTTCCCATGTTCTTTATTATAATGTTCATCATCATCATCATCGTCGTCGTCGTCGTTATCATCATCATCATCAAAAACAACATCAATACCTTAACCCAAGAGGTCGTGGAAGCACCAGAGTTGACTTTGCAACTAATTCTCTCCGTTTTTCCCTGTTCTCTACTGCCCTTTTGGAATTTCCAAATCTCATGCACATCCACTCATCAAGGCCTTTTTGAAATGTATAAAGATGTGGTATAGGTTCTGCTGATGCTGAAGGTATTTCTTTCAAAGGAATCTGGGATTGAATTTATTTTATGTGGTGCTCCTTCAGCAGTAAGTTTCTCTGCTTGAGACTTTAGTCTGTTGAGAATTATCCTCAACATGACTTTCTCGTTTGACTCATCAAACTGATGGTTCTGTAGTTTTGGCATAGCTGTAGGTTTACTTTCTTGGGGAGCACCATGACCAATGACTGAGTTTATGTATGTGTGGTGGGTAATTCTCCTGTCTACTATATCTTGTTGCAGATTGTTGTTAGGAATGTGACTATTTCTTCTTCTCCTGCTTGAATGAGCTATACTGGTATGTTGTCAACGCCGGCTGACTCTCCTTTTAATAGTTAACTAACTGCAATTTCTAATTCCTCACGAAGATTGTCATCAATTTTCTGCATGAGGGCGATTTAGAACTGCTGGATCTCCTTAGGTGCTATGATTGTATAATTCTGGGCAGTATTCTGTCCATCGCTTGAGGATCTCTTGATCTTCTGTAAGGCATTTTCGTGATTTGTTTTGGAAAGCGGTAGCTTTCCCTTGTTTATGGATTGTGAGATCTTTCTACCAGTTGATATGCTATTTTGCTGTCATTTGCACTCCGTTTCTTCGTCTAAGTAGCAGATTTTTACTTGCTGATAACTTAGAATTTTCTATAAATGAATTATTGACCCTTATTCTGGCCTTATTTTTTGTGTCGATCGTTTTTATATAATTTTGTTTGCTGTATAAATTACTTATTATTGTGTTTAACATCTGAGGCAGAATAAGTCTTATTTTTGTGTTCAGTATTTCACTTGGGTGGAATTATTTCTTCAAATTATTTTTCACGGAAATAAAGGCTTCTCATTCATAACATTCGTGGACAGGAAAATTAATTTGTGAAATTATAATGACTTTAGGCAAGAACATCTTGAATTATGTAATTGTGATTCATCAATAAATGTTGGCACATCCCCACGTCACATTCCACAACAGGCACATAAATAGATTTATAGTTGAAAGTTTATTTTTGGAACACCGATGAAATTTTATTGCAACCTAGGATTCTTTGGATTTTGATCGCATTACTATAAGTTTTTTAAATTTTCATTTTGTATTCATGGAAAATAAACTATTTGTTGAATTTAACCAAAGTTGTTTACTTTTACATTTGTCTGTTATTTAGTTTAAGACCATAGAGTAGTACCAGTATTAACCATGATGTAATAGAAATAATGGCTCCATTGGCTTTGCGAGTAAAGTCTTGAAGAATGGAAACAACCTGATTAATAGACTTAGAGTTTCCAATTTAAGCACCAGTCATAAAGACTACACCTTTTGCTACTACATAATATCACCATATCTTGTATACTTATCCTTATCTCTTTTCGAAGGCTGCTGAATTGAAACAAATTGCAGCTTTTCGTGATTATTTATGATGTGTAATCATATCAAATTATTTCCTGATTCCACCGATAACTAATTTGTTCTTTTTAGTGATTTAGAGTAGATAGTACTGGGTATTCAACAGTGTATCATTTATTTAGCAAGTTGTTAGTTAAATAAAAATAATGTGTTATATTGACATAGAAATCTATGACCAATATCTACATCTGTTTCTAAATGTAAATTTGTGTTAAAGGTACACAAAAGGATCAATCTTCACAGATATAATTGGATGATAAAGAAGCTGTACAGATGTCTACTTGGACAGCACTTCTCTTCCCGTGGCCACACTTTCAGTCAATCATATAAAAAAACATCAATGATTTTTTTTCTTCTTTTTCTCATTTGTTTTTCTTTTGTTTTTGTTTCTCGTGTCTCCATTTTGCTTGTATTTGACTTCAAAAAGACTAATTTAGAGTCGAAAGCGCCTAGGCTATTTAGAAACTAGTTTTGCACCATTCGTTGTCTGTTCGCTTTCAACTCTCTCCTAGTCTAAGATGAAAGCAATTGCAAAACAATGTCAAATTAGAGAAACAAGAAACACAAAAGTATATGTTGAATTTACAAGACAATGCTAAATTTAAGTTTAGTTTGAGAATTTTGATGTCGCGCCTGATTAGTTTTAACTACCATTACCAAAAGGCAAAAGCTAATTGAAACCAAAATATGAGAGTACGAAAATAAGAGTTAAAAGCGCTTAAGCATGTTCGGAACTTGCTTGATACTATTTTGTTCTTACATTGATATATAACCGACAGCACGGAGTTCACGATTAGCTCATGCAACCTAATTACTGTAGAGTTAAACACACAAGAAAGACACGTGCTGTAGGCTCGAAAGAATACAAGTTTACGTGTTTCGATCATTATCTTCACTATTTCCTTAAATGGTGTAAGAGAGGTAACTCTTTCTTTAAGTTCGGTTTGTCGCGATGAAAAAAAAAAAGATCTTTCATTTACCATAGTAGTAGTAGTAGTAGTAGTAGTAGTAGTAGTAGTAGTAGTAGTAGTAGTAGTAGTAGACGCAGCAGTAACAGTAAATCTGAGCAACAAGCCCATATTGGTTTATATTCTAAAGACACTTGTTTCTAAGTTCATATCGGAAATGTTGATTAAAGTACTGGTTTGATGTTCACCGGTCTACAGCCAAAATGTTTCCAAAATGAATGTAGTCAACTTTGGTTACTGAGAACGAAAATGATGCTTAAAATTGTTGATTGACTGAAGTTTTAAAGATATGATCCTGGGTCAGTATATGCGACACTTGTCTTGAGAATGGCGGAGTATAGGTGAGTTATAAAGGGAAGCGATCTCAGTTTAAACCAGAAATGACTAAACTATGTATTTGACTAGATCTATGAATAAATCTGACTGGGTTTAGACAGTACTTGCTTTTTAGGCAAAACAATGAATGATGCAATCTCAAGCTTGTGTTGCGTCATACATGATATGAATTGCATCATGTTATTCTCAGAAGTCCTGGATGATGCAATAATAAGTAAGCTTTCATTTTCTTACATCTGTATTGCCGCATAATGGCAATATTTTGTCATCAATTCTAGTTGGTCATGCAGTCTGTATGAAGGAAACCAATGAAAACATGAAACAATTTTTCAGGTTCATAAGCTGTAAGCAACATCAGTGGCAACTTAGTGGCGATTTGAAGGTTCTTGCTCTCTTTCTTTGTCTGCAGACTGAATACACAAAGTACTGCTGTTTTCTCTGCGAATGGGATAGTTGTGCGAGAGATTTCCACAAAATCAAGAGAGATTGGCCACTCCGACAACCATTGAAGCCTGGAAGAAAAAGTGTTCAGCATTCACAAATTGTTGAATAAAGAAAGATGTTGCCACCGTTCCACATCAAGCTCGGTCTGATAAAGAACTTAGAAGAAGAATAAGTTAATTACGGCATGTTTAGCTGTTTTGACAATCAAAAATTATTCGGAACGAATTTAGGAAACAGTCTATTCCGATTGGTTAATAGTAATTTATGGGCGTAACTCTAAAAAAATTAAATGTTTTGCTTTGGAGGAATTCTTCAGTCTTCAATCTTCCGTGAGGAAAGTTATATGAACTCCGAATTCGTAGCAAGTACGTTTTTGTTATTGAGTAAGGGGCCGGATAGTCGTCTCAGATAGGAGACAGACTATATGTGACGTTCGTAGAAGACGAATAAAGAAACGGTAAAAGGTACGCAATTTTCAGTGATTGAACCGTTATGACCTGTGTCTCTGTCATCCATATAACAACATATACCTGTTACACTATACAAGAAACAGTACATACTTTTACGAAAACCTATTGATTAAACATTGTATTACAAATCAAAACGTGATTAAGGTAGTCGTGATGATCGCAAAAGGAATATAAATGGAAATAGTAAGATCTTTTACACACTGTAATCAGCTACACTAATTATTACTCTGGTTGGTTTTAAAGAAAATGTCATATTTGGAGGTGATTCTGGTTAACTAAATCGTTTTCAAGAAACATATATTTGTATGGATAAGGTATGCTATTTTGTGTCTGTGAATTTATTATCGTTTACTTTTATCACATTGCAAAAGTGATTATAATATGAACTAAAAACTAGCATGAAATTGTATTGTTCATTTACATGAAAAGACCCTCAGAGGACCTGACCCTCTACTGTCCAAATAAATATCCCAGGAACTTGAGACAAGTCCAATTTCACTTGTATGTGGCAGCCACACTTGAGGTTAGATAGGAGCCATCTTCAAGCAGGACCAGCTAGATATCTGAATTAGTCTCCTGGTGAAAACTCCATGGTGATATGGCTGTAACATTTATAAAAAGAAATGAAAACACAGTTTTCACTATGGTTACCATCGTGGGCATAGTGAATGCCAGATAGGAATAATTCACTACCAACTATGACAACATAAGAAGTTATTTTTATTTTTATTTTTTTTAAAACCCAGTTGATATGGCTTTCCACCAAAGAAGAGGTAGCCGTACGACTTTCAAATTAACACAAGATTTGTTTAAGACCAACTAGAGACGCTATAAGAAGTCATTTGTGGAGAATTCAATGCTGATGTAACTTATCGTTTAGGAGGAATAGCTATAAATTTTTGTCGAGATGGTTCTTGATCTGGTTATATTAGATGTCAGATCAGCACCATTTTAATTATTTAGAATTAGCTTCAGTGAAAGCACCATGTTGATATGATCATCTTTTATGGCGGGGTGAGGTGGTGTGGTGTGTGTGTGTGTGTGTGTGTGTGTGTGTGTGTGTGTGTTTAAAAGTGTGATATCTTATGAAACCTCCAGTGCGAAAACCATTATCCGGGATTTATTTTTTTGTCTTATTTGTTTTTTTGTATATAAATCATGTTTGTTTGATACTTAGTCACTCCTGTGATAATATCTGAACAGAAACCATTATATTGTTCTATCCAGATATTTTTATTTGGGTGAAATTACTTATTATACTCTAGAAATACAAAGTGATTTATACTATTCTTGAAAGAGACATTATCTGGAAATTATAACAAATTTAAACAAGGAAACCTTGGATGCTGTGATTCATTTAAAGACTGTTGGCTCATCAATACAATTCAGGTCATTGGTATATTAGGATATTAGAGACTAACGGCCACTACAGGCACATTAACACTTTCAGAGTTGGAAATTATTGGAATACCACTTAAGATTGTTCAGAAAATTATTTATTAGAACTTCTGGTAGTAATTCTAGGATTATTATTTGGGATTTAATTCGCAATACCGTAAGAACTGTTTAGTATTTTACTTTGTATTCTGTGTAAATAAATTATTTGTTACATTTCATAAACTTGTTAAATTTTGCTCTTTTATGTTACTTTGTTTAAAACCATACGATCGTTACAATATACCTTAGCCTTTCTGAATTCAGACATGTATCATCATGAAACAATATGACTATATCTAGATTTACTGCATGCATACTTTTTAAAATAGGCAAACACTACATGTTCAGTCAAAATACTCATCTTTCGTGCTAACAGACTGTATCTAAACATCGTCCTCGCACTGTAACAAACCTTTTATGTAACAGTCTTTTCTTTGACCTTGATCGCAAGTTGAACACTCTAGACATCCAAATAAGCAGAATTACTGTTCTGAAATTAATGGAATTCCCACATACATGGTTCTTCCCTATAAATGTGCAGTTCGCGTTGATATTTATTACGTGAAGTTTGTTTGCTCTCAGTAATGTCATATTCTCGATAACCTTTGACCTAACCGGCATGAGATAAGAGTGCTTCATGACGGAATTGACTCCCGATTCTTCAACAAAGCATTTCGAACAGCTTTCTTCCGGAAACATGGAACTAGAATAACAATTTTAGACCAAAGAGAATCTCGAGTACTGTAGTAAAATCACTTTGTCATCATTAAAGGAAAATTGGTTTTATTATATGTACAATGTGTCGAATATTTTGTATGTACTAACAAATATTTTATCTTTTTCTTTTTCTGTTTTGTTTGAGCATTCTAGTAATTGATCATTTCTGGCTCAATTTTCCGCAATCGACAACAATCCGATGGACTCCAAACTTTTTTTCCCCTCTGCTTTCCAAGCATTTTTTCCATTACAGAATAAATACTCTAAAGATATATAAAAAAAAATACATTAGTGGATACGAATCCAGAAGTAATAATTGTTATTTGAGTGCCGTTGCTTATGATCCCACCATTTTTGAAACACTTCGCCTGTGAAAGCAGTGAGTCCTAAACGTAACGTTCCAGAAATCTCCACTGTTATCATCCATTTTAATTTTATAACATGCATGTCATCTGCTTCATGATCAATCTTTAATGTGTAAACTTTCGTTTTTAGATTAATACCAGAGTATAACTTGACCACAGTGAAATAGAAATGTTCGTATATCTGTCTATCGAAAATGTGATATTGTTTTATAGGAGAATTTTAATGTTCTCTCTCTCTCTCTCTCTCTCTCTCTCTCTCTCTCTCTCTCTCTCTCTCTCTCTCTCTCTCTCTCTCTCTCTCTCTCTCTCTCTCTCTCTCTCTCTCTCTGCATTTTATATTTCCCTACCATTTTTAACCTCGCAACGACAGAACAAACCGTGGACAATCATATTCTAATGGAACCACTACAGAGATGTGAATTTGATGGTCGACTATTTACGTATTTCAGTTTGTTTCGGGGGATTTCGTGCAGCGCAAACCACATGAAATCAGATTAATTTTCACAGGTACCTAAATCCTCAAACAAATAAATACAAACACAATATAATGCATTATCTTTACTTTGAAATTTACTTTTAAATCCTGACAAATTTCACGGTCCATTTTTTTATTAATTGATGCGACTTTTATCAAGATTGTTTTGCTAGACCCTGAGACCATGCTTGCTGCAAACATGAATTCAGTTGTCATGGCAAATCAAACAATACACATGCATACTGCATGATAAGACTAAACCTAACGTGGAAGGTAATTCCTGTTAATAGCATCAAGCAACGCTTTCTGGACATACACTCACTGGATACCTGGAAAACGACCTAGGTAGTTAACTAATTTTAACTAAAGAGGATTGTTCAAAATTGTGCACTTAAACTAATAAAACTTTGATTACTCAAAATTGGTAACTCTCTCTCTCTCTCTCTCTCTCTCTCTCTCTCTCTCTCTCTCTCTCTCTCTCTCTCTCTCTCTCTCTCTCTCTCTCTCTCTCTCTCTCTCTCTCTCTCTCTCTCTCTCTCTCTCTCTCTCTCTCTCTCTCATGATATATATGCACACTCGCCAGGTATAAAACTTTATTTCGGTAATATTTATGTAGACAAGTAAATTACAAGTTTAATGAAATTCCACTACCCAGTTTGATTTGATACGGGTGGAAACTGACAAACCGACGTGCAGTCGAGGTGACACAAATTCCTTTTAGCCAGTTACATCCAAATTATAATACACGAGGATAGTGAGAGGGTTTATCAGTGATGGTATACTGATTTCATTGCACGTGGATGTCTATCAGTTTAATGTCTTGGTAGGGGACAGTTTAATTTAGATGAAGCAGATTAGCAAGAAAGCTTGTACCTATGCGACAATAATTTCCAGGAATACAACCTGCATTTAAAAATTATAAATGTTTTCCTGTCTCAAAGCAATCACTTTTAGATGGATCTTTTTCATAACCAAGGTGATGTTGACTTGAGATCGCTTTTCTCAATGTAACTTTGGTTGTTAAATTTCTCGAAACACACAAATAGATTTTTGTGAAAAATAAAGATTTTTGTTCCAAAGTTCATGATCAGGTCTCCTAGTTTCGCGCTGACAGTCGTCAAATAACTACGAATGTACTATGGTAAACATTCTTGCAAACTAGAGAAAAAAAAAATTCAAAAATGAACAAACTGTTGATGCAGACGTGGTATTTTGTTCCTTTAAAAACTTTTTTTCAGAGAAACTTGCGAATATGAAAGGCATATTTATACCTTACTGTTGACACATTCTCGTGAATTACGACTGTAGTATAATGCAGTGATACTATTATATGAGGTATATTTTTAATTGTATACACGACATCCTCTTTTACGGTGTCCGGGGAGGAAATGAAATTATCTCCATATAATTTTTTATACATGCTCATATTATTGTAAGCATCACAATGGAAAAATAAATTACTTTGAAATGATATTGAAAGTGCTTTGCTGAATATATTGTCGTTTCTTCCACTATATCGACTTTTCGTTTCCAGGTTAGGGTCTTCCTTGCACAAATAAAAACGAAAACGGACTTATACTTAAAAATTAGAAGAGACGTTTTAATTTAAAAATAATAGCATGGCCTCTCCCAATTCGCATGTTCCCATTATTATAATATCATGTAGCGTTCTTAATCTATCATGGTCATCTGTTGATTTTGGCAGGTTTATTTACTGAATTTAAGCCGGGATGGAATGTATGTATGTATGTATGTATGTATGTATGTATGTATGTATGTATGTATGTATGTATGTATGTATGTATGTATGTATGTATGTATGTATGTATGTATGTATGTATGTATGTATGTATGTATGTATGTATGTATGTATGTATGTATGCATGTAGGTAGGTAGGTAGGTAGGTAGGTAGGTAGGTAGGTAGGTAGGTAGGTAGGTAGGTAGGTAGGTATCAAAATTATTGATGACCCTTATAACTGTTAAAATTTAAAGGCACATCAACACAATGTTGGCTATATAAGGCCGAGCAAAGGCTATGTAGCAAAAACTGTCAAAACAGAAACTCCATGAAGACAAACCATTGTAACCAAATTTAAATGTACACCATGAGATAGAAGATAAAAGGTATACAAAACAAGCATAATGATAATGAAAGCAATGACAAAGTCGATGAAAGCTAAAATCTGGAAACTCATGGTCAAATGTTTTCGATCTGAATCGCGCTTTTTGAATACGTCCACGAACTCGGTTGGAAGATTTTCACGGGACTCATCCCATTGCAAATAGATTGAAATATACAACATTTTTATCTAATATACCCGAGTCAACAATCCGTATTGTATATTTACGTGTACACAAATTTGTAAACTTCAAGTGCGTTGAACTCTGCTTTGCAGAAGTTCTCTGTTACTAACAGTTATCAAACATACAACGCTGATAATACTTAAACAATTACACTGAGGTAGTTTAATGTGATTCTTATCACAGCAGGACGGTCGTCTATCATTGGACAGATACATACTGATAATTCAAGTAGTCATTTATCAATCTAGGTTGTTTGTTTTTTTAAAATACGATAACCTTTAGCAAGCTGAGTAAAGTCCATTGATCAAACTATGTCATTTTAAAATGGATAATGTGTGCTTCTAAAGGAAGTGATTGGTATTTTGTTTTTATATTACTGACTAACAATATATCTTTCTGACACTGGAAATATTAATGTATACATTATTAAGTACAGAAAGTCCTTGATGTCACATTGCTATTAAAAATACACTATATCCCGATGATTAATTTTTAGATTCGTTCGTTGTTTTGTTGCTCAGTGCCCGTTGAAAAAAAAGGCATTTAATGACTTGAATTTGAATGTGCCAATGGAATTTGGAAAAGTCAAATAACCCTTTTTAGTCTATTATAAAGGAAAAAATAACTAAAACGATAAGACTCGTTTTGAACCGATACACTAAATATTATATGCGTTGAACATGAAAGCGTAACTTCAAAAGAAGCTTGCAGTGTTGTAATACCTGTAATTGCTTTCATAAAAGATTTTATACGTACTTATTCTGTGCAGCTAAACTCTGACTGAAATGTCGTTCCATGTGTGGTCGAGAACGCCATATAGAGATCTTAAATAGACCAATCATAAATTCATAAATGTATGGTCATTATGTATGTATGTATGTATGTATGTATGTATGTATGTATGTATGTATGTATGTATGTATGTATGTATGTATGTATGTATGTATGTATGTATGTATGTATGTATGTATGTAGGAAGGTAGGTAGGTAGGTAGGTAGGTAGGTAGGTAGGTAGGTAGGTAGGTAGGTAGGTAGGTAGGTAGGTAGGTAGGTAGGTATGTTAATATGTATTATGTAATGTATGTCTGTGTGCAGTCATAAAAATACCATGGTACTGTATATAAATGTATACAATTTTAATAAAAGAATTGATGTGTTATATATGGGTGCCATTTACTCGCGAACCTAACCTAGGTTCGAAACTCCATAGAGTACGAATATATATATATATATATATATATATATATATATATATATATATATATATATATATATATATATATATATATATATTAAAAAACAGAGAGACAGATAGACAGACAGACAGATAGATAGATAGATAGATAGACAGACAGACAGACAGACAGACAGACAGACAGACAGACAGATAGATAGATAGATAGATAGATAGATAGATAGATAGATAGATAGATAGATAGATAGATAGATAGATAGATAGATAGATAGATAACTGATGGTAGCTATGACAATGTTCAAAGTTTGAAGTTGCTTTGATTTCATAAGATGGATGATACTGATGCTTTAATATTTAAAGTTAGCTTTACCCTTCTTTCTATCAAAATCTACATGGAAATACATGCAGATTTAATCGACTAAGTAAGGGACTCGCGATCCCGTCTTTAACATTCAAAATAGCTCGTACATTGATCGGTAAGAAGACAACTGTACTAATCCTTGAAACGATTTTATCACAGCCTGGGTATATGCACATCATTCGATCATTAACATCCATATATTTTTTGATACAAAAATGTTCCAGTACATAAGTTTTTTTTTCTTCAAATTATATCCTTATGTACACACACACACACACACACACACACACACACACACACACACACACATATATATATATATATATATATATATATATATATATATATATATATATATATATATATATATATATATATATATAGCTTCAAAATAATATAATGAACTGAATAATTAAGAATACCTGATGCATAAATTATATTAATTAATAAACATACATTATGCAATTTTGAGTTTAAAGCGCTCGGGGATAGAAATGGAATAGGTCTTGAAAGTATTATGGATCTTAAGAAGAAACATATTTATGAGAATAAAAAATGGACACTCAAATTGTCAACCTAGGTGTTCACATCGTAAATAAATTTCAAGCTAGTGCATTAGAGAATAATTGAAAGAATTCTAAAGAAAAGGTACGTTAATATTCCTGCTATTTAAAACTCGTTTTATAAAATAAATCCATTATGAAAACATTGACGCTTCGATCGTTTACTACGACAAAGACATTTCATTTATAACAAATATTTTTTCTCACGTTCAAAGCACTCGATGTATTTGTTTCTTTCAATAATTTGTTTAAACATTCAGTTATAATTTGATTCTAGGACTAGTAAGAAAACCTCCTAAATTTGTATGAAATAATACTTAGAGAAGACACATTGCTACCTGTGGTGACAGCTAGTTTTTACACAAGCCAATGTGATTTTGCACGATTTTGTCCATTAATAAATCTCCTGCTAGTGGCACTGAAGCACGTTAACAAAAGAAAATTTATACAGTTTTGCATGCACTCTACACTTGACTCGAAGCAATTTTTTATTCTTTAGTGAGTGTAATATCTATTAATAAATATGCGAGAGAAGGTGGTTGGTGAAGGTTATACATGAAGTTTATACACATGCTCTGGAAGTGTTCAAACAGAAATTGAGTATTTTTAAAGTATCTCTTGATCAGTCGGTCTTGAGAGTACTGCCACACTGCAGCCATCGTAGCAATATGACTGAAAAATTATTAAAGCTACGTTAAAAAATAAAAACGACACCACATCACACCATCTTTATAAAATCGTTGTTTATAACCACGCCTTTTACATCTATTGTGATATAAGGATTAGGAGTGTTTCCAAAATTTGTTCGTTTGTGACCAATTTGTATCCTGTAAGTTCTATAAATGCTTCGAAACATATTTCCAAAGAGAATTGAGATTCTTTTCGTGAAATTCATAAACTTTATGCCAAATGCTGTGGAGATGATCGGCCAAGGTGATATTGCTCGGATCAAGCAAACAATAAAACAAAACATGGAAATAATGGACTAAATAACAGATCTGAGCAATGACATAGAATAGAACAACACGAGCCACCGTATGTAAAATATAACAATTGAATCAATTACATAAACCAAATGAAATTTAACCTCACATTTGAATGATACATTTTCTCTTTGAAACTGAATTATAAAATTTATGCGAAATGCAATTAGCTCTTCAGTTATACCGATAAAACAAATCTTTCATTACAAAATCGAGTGGATGATCGAACTAACATTGCCGACATGTCAGCATAATTTGTTTGCCTCCGGTCCTTTTCAAATCACGGTTGATTGCAGTCTTTTCAGTCTGTCTCTCCATCTGTCTATATGTCTGTCTGTCTGTCCATCCATCTCTCTCTGTCTCTCAGTCTTCACTCCTTCCCACTGTGTAGCACATGTATGGAGCAATTTTCCCCTATCAATAAATATAATACGCAATCCAAATATTTGTCAGGATTTTTTTCTCCTGTGATCGAGCAATATTCCTACTCCTTTTACGTCAGATATCGTGTTATCGTAATTCAACAGAACTAAATTAAGGTGGACTGTTCGCAACCTGACAAACGCACTAAATGGAATCATAGCATACCTAGGCCTCTAAGATGAACTATTACATGCCACTGTGAGCTATAAATACTAGCTGAACGATAGCGGTCGAAACACGCCGATTGTCTCGGTTAAGAGAATTCATAACTTAATTGCACAAATGAATGAATGGACTTCATTTCTTGTCGTAGCTCCATTACTTGATAACTATATATTCATTGGCATAGCCACAATACTTTATAATTAAATATTCATTGGCATAGACATAATAAAATCAATTATTAGCATACATGATACCTATCAATTACGACAAATAAATTAATTCTCACAATTTGTATCACAGTAATGCGTGAAATTTCTACAATACATGATCTCTTTTACATACAAATCACTAAATCCGATCCCATTCATACTGATGAAATATTGTATAATATTCAATTGATACATGAGTCATATAACATTCAAAACCAAAGAATGAAAGATTGAAAATTAATTAAATAATAATATACGTTAGATTACACTCCTAAAATGTGCTTAAAACAGTGTTTTTGGTTGAATTGTGGATGATTCCTGATTCTGTGTAAATTGTGTAAACAATGAGCTACATTTGCTTCTCTTTCAGATTGGAAAAATAAATGATAACATTCTAGCAAATTGTCTCTATATAAAGATATCAGAACAGACTTCGGCCTAAAATTCTATGTAAAGTTCTTGTGCGTAAACATCAATCAGCTTTGAAAAAAAAAACTCCGAGGTTTTTTTCCCATGATATGAAAATTGAAACTGGGAGATATGGAAGAAATAGGATCTATAGAAGTGAAAGATATATGCTCTGTGCTAACTTTGATATCGAAGATGAATATTATTTTCATTTAATATGGCCTGTATATACTAAGGTGCGAGTAAACTTAATTCGAAAGTACTTTTGCAACAAACTGTTTTGTATACATTGAATTGTTAACTTCTAGCAATACGAAAATAGCGAAAAAACATGTTCAGTAGCTAAGGTCATTGTTGAAGCGTTTAAAAAAGGATAGATATCTATTTCCAAGTAATCTATTATAAATATTTAGTATAGTTGTCCGTCCTCTACTTTTCAACTCTCGACGATCACATTTATGTACTTGTTTTTAAAGTTTAATGTTTGATAACCTAACCACCCAATATTTGTAATATAAACTCTATAAGCATGTAAATACAAATGATAATAAATTATTTAATTGAATTGTTATGCATCCATACAATCGGAATTCCTCGTGAAAACATTTATTGAGGTATAATTTCTTGTGTGTGTGTGTGTATGCATAATTTCACTCACATGCACAGACATTATCAACATAATGAACAATAATATAAAACAACTAAAGCTGAGTGACATTTCAAACTATCCCTCTCTCTCTCTCTCTCTCTCTCTCTCTCTCTCTCTCTCTCTCTCTCTCTCTCTCTCTCTCTCTCTCTCTCTCTCTCTCTCTCTCTCTCTCTCTCTCTCTCTCTCTCTCTCTCTCTCTCTCTCTCTATGTATGTAATGTATATATATATATATATATATATATATATATATATATATATATACATACATACATACATACATACATACATACATACATACATACATACATACATACATACATACATACATACATACATACATACATACATACATACATACATACATACATACATACATACATACATACACATTTGTAGATGAGTATCGAATATCGCAAGTTTGACAATAACCTCGAGGAATGAGCATTAAAATGCGATTTCTTTTCTATCCATATGCTACTCTTGGTATTGAGGAGTTAGGACTATGTGATTTTCCACATTTCATTATCGATTTTCCGTGTCAAATACAAAGACCTTACTATGTGACCCGTTTCCTTCACTTCACAGAAAAATACTCACATAACTGATCACATTGAGAATTGATACTTTTGTAATTGTTAACTTGCATGCTGCAGACAAGAGTCCAGGTCAGAGCGTTTTATGTTTTTTCCTATAATGCGGCAAGCACAGCGTGACAGTTATTGTAAGAAAAGTTTCTGAAAAGACTTGAAAACTTCACACATAAAAGATACTTGGCAATCTTAAGATCAATGATGGCCTGTAATATTAACCATGGTCTCAGGCACTGTAATTAAATTCAATTTGGTTTAATTTGATTTAATTATCAACAATTTCATCAAAGATTTCTGCTCAATAGAATGTAAAAGAAAGTTTATCTTAAATCTGGACCAAACAGGTTCATTCAGGAATTGAGATTTATCTTTTAATTTAAGTAATTCACTCAGAGGTCAACGTGTGTTGGCTTTTTATTAAAAGATGTTATTTCCGTATTTTCAAACATTTATTTTAATCTTGTTCAAACTGATAAATTCTGTAATTTTAATTCACTTAATTAAATCAAATGTCACAAAGTGACAATGTTTATTTTGTCAGAAAGATCACATTTTTGTTATTGTGTCCAAAACTCTCGTGGGTGGCCGTTCGATTCAGTCTCAAAATTAGGATCTTTTGAAGACAAGAAGTAACGTACCAACGATATAAAGGTAAATGTGTTCGATGTTTATGATCTCTAAAAAGATATGTTTGCAAATGATCTTCTCAAGATATGACCGTATAATTTGCAGTGTTAAAAAAAAAACCTTTAATAAAAGAAAAAGTGAGAATCAGGTTAGAAAGTAAGAATTATCGTCGCCTTCGCCTGTGCATATCTATCAAAGTGTGACTTGAATGCAGAAATTGGCAGACATATGAAAACAAGAAAACAGAACAACATTGCGTCTGTATATCAGGGCCGCGGACAGTATAGGATAAGTAAGATAAAATTCAGGGTGCCCATAATTGTCAAGGGGCCGGACGCCATCACACTTTGTGATTCATAGCGCCTACTGGAGAATTTCCCTAGAGCCCACAAATCCAGTCCACGGCATTGCTGTAAAGGATGAAAATAGAGCTAGAAAATCAACTTTTTTCATCACAAAATATCCCCTTTAACATAAACATATAATTTGTGTATAATAATTGTGTATATTTAATTTTCATGTGGAGGGTGAGGGCTCTAAATATTTTGATTTCGGCACCAACATAACCTGGACAAGATATTCTTGCTCTAAAAACAATCCAACTGTCTGCAATATGTCCATAACATTAGCTGAAACAACACTTTGATGTAATGTTTGTTAAAATTCCTTCTCCCCCCCCCCATTAAATGATAGGTCCGAAAATTATATGTCACTATCATCTCTTTTTATGACCTAAATATTAAAAAGGTTTCTAATTATGGGAGCAGGGGCCACTTTTATGTACAAATTTAATGCCGCAATCTAGTACAAAAAAAAAACATACAAAAGTCAAATACACAAGTGAGGTCAAGAATGTCCATATTTTGAGATACCTATATTAAAACAAAGCATAAAAATAGTATCCACTTGACCAGATAAGTCAGTAGCAGTTCATAGCAGAAGTTTATGCACCCCAACCCCGAATTTATACCTGCAATTTTCATGTTCGACGGTCATTTTTGACACCATGTGTGGTGCTCACAGTGCAAATACAAGCCCTTTTCCTAGATAACTATTCTGCAAAACAGTGTGTACTAAATATGCATGCAGTTGATAATAGTTGTCATCCAAGCTGTTTTTGAGATATCCTACTTGCCCCAAACCCACGTGTTTACTGCTATAGGAGGCTAGCTCTTCTTCCTAGCCAACTATTGGTATTTCACTATCAACATATTGCAGAGTAACTATGGAAGGTGTACATGCCTTGATATCAATTCAAGAACGACACAAGCCCGAAACACCTAGTTCACAAATATATCCCGGTCTTTAATTGGCAAACGATAATAGCTGAAAAAGTCACAACCTAACCTTAAGTTAAGAGATTTGCCTGGGGCCAAATTACGAAACTGGACCCTGCCATCTGGGTGGGTGAAATCTTATTGCTCGCTAATATGTCTTAACTACCATTCATACACTACTGTTATTATTTGAGATTATATGAATGAACTGCTGCACGAAGGCGTCCACTACGGGGTGGGGATAATGCATCTTCTTCCCGCTCCCATGTTTACAAAATCCATGTTTTTTTTAAGAAGAGAGAAAGACAGAATATTATTTGTGAGGCTGGCGCGAGCAGATTTACTTCTAAATGTAATGCATATACAACATGGTGTGAAATTGCAGAACGAACAACGAGACAAATACTATTAAAGCTATACATATATAGACAGAAGGATGATGGGAAAGTTGATGATTTGCCAAAATAGAGATGACCAAGCCGGCACAATTATTTTTATATATAAAGATTTATATTCTTTTGGAACTTATACCAGTTTAAAAGAAAGTGGTTTTCGATTCATGATTAAAAATCATAACACAGCATCAAGTGAAATTACAACAACTTGAATTTGTGCGTTGTAAATGTCTTTTTTATTTAAAAAAAAAAGTCTGTATAATGGGTCACTCATAGTCCAGCTTCACTTTGGTCAGTTTTCAATGCCTAATAGTTCAATAAACTATCTTATGGTTTGGACAGCAGTCAATGCTTAATAAGCCACATAAAGCCCGTCTTCATTTTAGTCAGCTTTCAACACCTAATTAAATAGCCCATCGTTAGTTTGGACAGCAGTCGATGCCTAATGGGTCACATAAAGCCCGTCTTCATTTTAGTCCGCTTTCAACACCTAATTAAATAGCCCATCGTTAGTTTGGACAGCAGTCGATGCCTAATGGGTCACATAAAGCCCGTCTTCATTTTAGTCAGCTTTCAATACCTAATTAAATACCCCATAGTTAGTTTGGAAAGCAGTCGATGCCTAATGATTTACATAAAGCCCGTCTTCAGGTTGGTTAGCTTTCAACTCTGAATTAATCAAGTCTAGCGGCCAAAAGAAATTCGGTTTCAGTTTCAGTTTCAGCGCCGATAGTTGGTAAATGGCCTCTTTCGGCATGGTTTCTGTTTCGGCCAAAGCCAAAAAGTTAGCTTTCGGTTTCCGAAACTGATATTGACTTTCGGTAATCACCCGAAGATCTATTTGAATTTTAAGAATGCAACGCTAGTGCTGCGTCTATTACTATGCTTGTCGGCCGTTCATTCGACGCTAGGCATCTCTAGGCACTAAAATACAAATAAACACAAGCGCGCGCCAGTAGATTTAGATTGATAGCGAGGTTACAACCGCAACCATTGTCATCTAACAACCGGTCAACAACCGGAAGCCGGCAAGCTCCGTCCTTGGATGCACTCTCTTTAGCAGGAAGAAAACTTGCGTAATGCCTCTGTTCCCGTCCGGCCTGCTCACCTTGGCTTATGTGTTGCATTTGTGCATTTGTCTACTCGCGAATACAGAGATTTCAAAGTCTGACAATAGTGATAAGTTCAGTTAGTTAAACTTTAGCGAATTAATATGTGCGAAATAGAAACTTGAAGTTTATAATAAACGGATTATTAATCACCGCAAAGAATGTCGAAAAATACAGTGTGTGATTACTTCACAAAAATCGAATCTAATGCAAGCAAGGTGCAGTTCAAAGAATGCAACAAGCTGTTATTACTTGGCAGCGATAAACCAAGACTTCATACAGTTTTAGGCTTGAAGGGTCATCTGGCCAGCTGCCACAAGGAGCATATCATAATATGTCCATGTACGACGGAGAAGAGCGTGGCTCGGGAAAAATTGATGATGGAAGAGAAAGCGACTAAACATGCACTACCGAATTTTGTGCAGACGACCTTGACATCAATGGTCGAGAGCAGAATGGTCTGGCCTGATGATCACGTTGTAATTCTGCGACTTGATCGTTGTCGACATGTTACCGTACTCAATTGTTGAAGGTGAGGTATTCAAAAGACTTAACATTGGTGATCCACTCAGCACTCATTGCTATAAGGTAAAAATACAACTGAACAACGCTGATGTCTGCCACATATGATAAAGTCGTAAAAAGCATGAAAATTCTGCTGCAGGAGGCCATCATGCTATCGTTTACGTCAGATGGATGGAGCAATCCAACAAAATCATGTTTCCTACTAAGCTTCACGGGTCGTTTCATTCATGATACTGTGCAGCGTAAAGTTATTTTGAGTGCGATGGTGCTGGAAGATCACGATGGAAGTTATCTTGCATCAAAACTTGGTGAAGCCAGGACGAAATGGGAGATCGTGTAGAAGATTCACGTTGGAGTGCATGACAATACTGCCAACATAAAAAAGGCAATGAGAGTCGCAAACGTCACTGATATTGGCTGTATGTCCCACACATTGCAGTTGGTTCTGCATGACGCCCTGTTCACGTATACGTCAGTAGAATCTCTTGTCAGGAAGGCTAGCAAAATTGTTACTCGTGGAACACCAGAGAACAGTTAAATCCCCAGAACGTTCCCTACTGCGAGACGTTGAAACTAGATGGAATAGTACATAACTTATGCTGGAGAGGTTGGTCGAACAGCGCAAGGCGCGAGGCGGAATCAACAATCTTTCAATCGCAGAGTGGGAACTGACTGGAAGAGTTTTAAAAATTCTTAAACCATTTTACACTGCAACGCAGGAGGTTTGCGTTGATGATGCGTGCATTTCTGTTGTGATATCTCTTGTCTCAGATTTGAAGAACATGCTCAACATTACAGCGGGCCATGGAAACAAGCAAATGAAAGCGACGCTGGGTGATGCAATGACTTGTCCATTCTCTGATATTAGTTCATCTGCACCTTTCCTTGCTGCAACTCTGCCTGACCCACGCTTCAAAGATACGTATTTCAATGTGCAGAGGCAGCGGCAACGAAGAAAATGGTTATTAACTTTCTACACTCAGTTCAAGCATCCGCTATGAACAATATGACTGAGTCATTCTCAGCTACAATTGACAACGTTGAGCAAGAACTTGAAAGCAACGAGACATCTGAATCAGATTCTCAAGGCGAGGCTGATTTGTAGGCTGCGCATGACAAACAACCTGCTTATGTCAACCCACCACAAAAAGTCACAGTCAAACTGATACTGTACCGCCATACGAACAGCAGTTGATCAATTATTTAAAGGAACACGTCTGCCTCAAATGACCACGGACATATACGCGTACTGGCATAGCAGTCAGTACCAACTTCTGGAAGCCGCAGCTCGCAAATACTTGTCTGCGCCGCCGACCAGCGTGCCAGTGAACAGCCGTTTAGTGCAGCAGGACAGTTGTAATCAGACCGAATCAGCAACCTGTTGAGCGAGAATGAGGAAAAACTTTTGTTTCTGAACTACGCCATTCGTTGCTTAATTACTAAGTAACACTAAAATATGACATCCATCTAAGTCCTCCTACTGCAGTCTCTGGATGATTACTTCTAGATTTGTTTTTAATTAGTGTAGCATTGCATCATGACCCAGGTCTATTTAATAAATCTTGTGTTAAGCAACTTCTGTTATTCTTTCGGTTTCTGTTTTTGTTTGACCGAAGGAACAGTTAAAAGTTCGGTTTTGGCTTCGGTTTAGGCCGAAAGTCAATTTATAACTTTCGGTCTGGTTTCGTTTTTGGCCGAAACAAGAAATTTCGTTTCGGTCGGCCTCTAATCCAATCATAGCCAATGTTTAGTCTGCATATCAGTCAAAGACTTATGAGTCATATAAAGCCCAGCTTCAGTTTGGCCAGCTTTCAACGCCTAATTAGTCCAATCAAAGTCCAGTTTCAGCCTCAGGCCGATTGGACTGATTTGGCCAAATCGAGTCCGCTCTCACAAGGACACCCACCGTTTGCTATGGCCCTTCCTATCCATCTTTAGTTTGGTCATCAATCAATGCCTACTGAGTCACTCATAACCCGGCTTATGGTTGGTCAGCTTTCAATTCCAAATTAGTCCAATCATAGTCCATCTTTAATTTGGACAGCAGTCAATGCCTAATGAGTCGCATAAATCCGGGCTTGGAGTTGGTCAGCTTTCAGCGCCTAATTAGTCCAATCATAGTCCATCTTTAATTTGGACAGCAGTCAATGCCTAAAACGTCCTGCATTGCCCTGCTTAAGTATTGTCAGTATTCAATGGATAATGACTTACACATAACCCTGCTTCAGTTTGATCCGTAGTCATTTGGAATCATATATAAACACACACATTTGTCTGTCTGTCCAGACTGCCAAAAAAGAGTCGGTGAGTTCGAAACTCGCGGAGGAATCCCCATGTTTTATACTCGGTATTTTTATGTTCTAACTTTTTTAAGCTCGCTCATCCCAAATTTTAATTAAAGAAAGTATTTTTTGTTTGTTTCGGTCTTAGGACAGGCTATTAACCTGGTCTTATATATAACACCCATATTTGTGCCCCGGCTGCCAAACAAGTGGTCACGATTTCGAAACTCACGGTGGAATCCCAAAATTTTAAAACTTTCTTTAGGTTTTTTTTAATGTTTAAACTTTCGTTGAAACTAGCTCGTCCCACTGGGTTTTTGCTTGTTGTTTTGGCGGGGCGGGGTTGTTTTTTATTTATTTATTTATTTTAGGGGTGGGTTTATTTTTTTGGTTTTGGTTTTTTTTGCATTTTTATTCCGTCCTGGTTCGAGCAAGTAACTTAGTTTTGAATAAATAACGATTGACTGACAGCTATTGATAGACAAGAGAAGCTTGCTTGTACACCAGTGAAATATTTGGCTGGGCCGATAGATGATACTGACTCTCCAGTGGCGTTTGTTAACTTCAATAAGCAAAGCTTTCTGTGTTTTAGTTAATGAACAACAATGCTTAAGAACAATTATCAGAATCAGATGTTTATCTTCAAACAACCTTCTGTGAAAAAAGTTACTTTGACATCATTCAACACCTGCGATTTGAAAGAAACTAATTAGTAGTGTTTATTTCAACTTGCTACTAAATGCTTTTCCTCTGTGTTAAAAATTATCTTTTTTGTTTATCTTCACTGCATCGGAGAAAACTATCATGTATCTTTGTTTACTAGAGGACCGTTATCACGGGCTGTCTATTGCAAGAAATGATTGAACAGGAAACTGACACCCTGCATATACTCCAGAAGGGAAGCAGTCAAACAATTATGGACGCGTTAAAGACAATGAGACGTGTAATGGAATACTAATGTCACAAAATTGCTTAGTGATCCAATCAGCACAGTCTGGAAATCTTGTTGAATGGACTCCTCCATAAGTAATACCGTGGAAACGATTCTTAAGTAAACGTTTAGGCCCTTACACATTCATATACGGACAATAGAAGATTAAATAATAAGATACCTTCTCTCTCTCTCTCTCTCTCTCTCTCTCTCTCTCTCTCTCTCTCTCTCTCTCTCTCTCTCTCTCTCTCTCTCTCTCTCTCTCTCTCTCTCTCTCTCTCTCTCTCTCTCAATAAGTTCAGGATTTACAAGCTTTTCAATAGTTATTTTGGAACAGAAACTCATTCTAGGATTCCTGTTAGTAAAGGAGACTGTAAATTGTACCCTATCGTTTTTATCAACTGCCCATTAATTATAGACTTTAAATTTGTAAGAACTATATTCAAATGAGCAATATGTTCTTGTGGAATGATTATTTAACCTTATATAAGAAACAAACTTAATGGCTTTTGTCCTTAACTTTTGATTGTATCAAGCCTAATTTCCAAAGTTAGTGGCAAATTCAATTAAGACATTTTATATTTTAGTTTTATAGAATTTTCTTTTATCCAACCTGATAGTTGTATAAATCTAAGTGCCAGAACCTGTTTTTAAATAGCGCCGGACGCAGTGCATATAGTAATATAGACAATATGATGTGTTATGCTTATGTTAAACAGTGTCTGGTAACTCGGACAAATTGCTTTTTAGCATCGTAATTATTTAGCGATGTAATTATTTAGTGATGTACGGAGTTGATCCTTTAATTAATGACGTATTTGTATTGTTAATAAACATGTCACTGGTATATATATATATACATATATATATATATATATATATATATATATATATATATATATATATATATATATATATATATATATATATATATATATATATATATATATATGCCTTATGTATATGCCATATTTACATGCCAAAGATTTCCAGTCAAATATTCACCATTACGAACGTTTTGAACGCCGAATGAAAACGAAATAAACAGTAGGTGTTTCATGAATCTGGCAGTGGCTCCACTTCAACTCCACTTCAAGACGTCCATGTCTTGCCTTTTGTTTCTTTTAAACTGTTAAAGTATCCATAAACCCTGTTCTCAATAATGCCCTTGTATAACACGAAACATTTATCGATACTGTAATCCCTTAATATAATGTCCTTGTATAGCATGGACACAATTCTAGATAACAGCATTCCCTCACTATCATGCTCCTATGCAGCATGGACACTGTTTTCAATTCTCATCATTCCCGCATTGTAAGGCCCTTGTATAACATAAACCGTGTTCTCAATTCTAGATATAGCATTCCTTCACTATAATGCTCACGTATATCCCGAACCCTGGTCTCATTTCCGCACTGTAATGCCCTTGATTATTATACGGTCCGTGTTATAAGGCGAAAATATGTCATGCATCCTGATCTATCAGTGGTAGTAAAATTATTGCTTCATTTTAAAGAGGTCTATCTATAATTACGGGCTCTATGGCAACCGTTAAAAAGCACAATAGACTATGTTAAATGTAAAGTTTGCTGAGACACCGTATAGTGTATCAAAGATATAAACTGCTCTCACTAGATTTCTCTCACTCCATTTGTTTGCATATCGTACGTACATTTGGAAAACGGGTTATTTACACGTCATTCTCGTGATAAGATCCCTTTGTATCCAGGGAGATACTGAAGATGCCCTGATTTGTGTTAGGGTTTCACGAAACTTCCTGTTCTTAATATTTGTAAGTTAAGAGACAATTCTACTAGTATTCTGTCTTTTGATACATTTGTAAATTTTTGCAAGGCTTAGGTTATCATCACTGTTTGGTGTTTTGTTGTATAATTCATTACATTTATTCTCTAATTATTTTATCTGATTTACTTTGTATAGTGCCTCTAATATCAATACGTGGCTTACACACAATTGGCAATAGACAACAACTCTTTTTAGGCAACTACTGGGAAGAATTTTAATAATAATAGTTTTCTGGCGGTTCAGAAAGTTCCATTTGACGTTTCGGCCTTCAGCTGGACTTTTTCATCCCTTGTCTACTTTCCCGCTCCCAGATATGGTTGTTCCCGTAGTGTGAGACACAAACGCACACACACACACACACACACACACACACACACACACACACACACACAAAGAATAGCCAAAGACTCGAACCTAGGAGAAATCTGGACTGAGTGTCGTCCGAAGGTTGACATTACCTCATACGAGACAATTAATGTTAATTAATATTTAATCCGCAAATTAGCATATGATGTGTGCCGAGTTAAGTAGGGCTAGCTCTTTGGCTGGGTTAAAACTTCCACGCCTTTTAATTCAACAGTATATGGCGCATGCATTGAAGAGCATGGGAGCAAGCTCGCTTTTCTTCCCGTGCTATAAATTAGGGAATCCAACAGTGCTGGAGTTAACTCTTCATACACGACCGATTGGACGAACAATTAATTCAAGATCATCATTGTCGTCGTCGTCGTCATCGTCATCATCATCATCATCATCATCATCATCATCATCATCATCATCATCATCATCATCATCATCATCATGCCTTTCCTGATGTTACCCCACGTAACACCCTTTATAACTTTCGCGCTAATATCCAGCTCCCTCCATCTAAAAACACTCCACAAAATACCTCTCTCTCTCTCTCTCTCTCTCTCTCTCTCTCTCTCTCTCTCTCTCTCTCTCTCTCTCTCTCTCTCTCTCTCTCTCTCTCTCTCTCTCTCTCTCTCTCTCTCTCTCTCTCTCTCTCTCTCTCTCTCTCTCTCTTTATTAATTTCATCTCTTCTCTGTGTCGGTCCTCAGCAAGAATCCCAATTAGCAATAGTCAGACTTTTAAAAGAAAGTAATATAATAAGGTAGTCCCATAGCATAGTGTCCATCTGGACGAGGTGGCAGAGACTGGAAAACTAAACAAAACTAGACTCATTAGTCTGGTTAACTCTACAACTTAGAAACTTAAGGTGGTCCTACGCCCAACCCATCAGGACCCTACTGCGCAAGACGGTACCTGATTGCAAAAATACACCTTTAAATTAACTGAAAAAGAAGTAGGATAACGGAAATCTGGTTTTAATCAGATTGGAAGTAAATTCAAGACAGCCATTTTCTGATCGTTGGTTTAGATTCTTCTCACCAAATTCTAAACTATTTATTTATTTATTTATTTATTTATTTATTTATTTATTTATTTATTTATTTATTTGCTTACTTTACTTTACTGTATAAACTGTTACATTTTGCATGTGTCTACTTCGTCACATTCGTTCGAGTTGAGTTTAATCTACAAAGATGAATTCAGTATAAGCTGACTTATTAATAAACTTTTACACAGAATACTGCATTTCCATATAACAAACGATCGAAGAACAGTGAAAGAGAGGTAACTGCGTTTTCTGCTCAAAACCAACCACCAACACCAAAATAAACCCAATATAGTGCAGGTCTCACTCCATAACCAATTTGCGCATACTAGTTAAACACATTATCAAAAATGAATCTCTTCATTTTATTTATTCCGTTACATATTTTATACGTTGTATGCCTTACATATTTATATTGATTAATAATTACAATTATGCTTATGTTTCTCTTTATGAAATAAAGATAGTCAGTATCCTCTAACGTTAGTACCAACTCAATCAAGAATATTGAATCCTAAGTCAACATTTCAAGATATAGTGATACATTAACATCGTCTCATCAAATGTTTATCTGAATGACGAAGTATAAGTAGCTACACATCTTTTTCAACTATAATGCCACCATAAGTAATAATCTGCAATAAACATATGTCCTAGGTTTTTACCTCACTTCCCAAGAATTCGCAAATTGATTCTAGAATGTTAATGCTTTAGTCCGTGAGTCAAATTAAAAGTCAACACAAAAGAATGGCTTGGCTATCAGATCAAAATGAGGATGACCGAAGGACAAATGTTCTGCCCTGGCAGAGACATTGCTAACGGGGACCAGTATGAGAGTCGGTGATAGTTATTCAAATAATTGTAGTACTAATTTGTCTCTCATATATAACAACTGTGTTTGTAGACAAGGGTTAAAAGTGAGCGACGACTAAGGCCGGAGAAGGGTTACATACGAAATCACAGTTTTTACCTCGTTTGTTTATGGAACTGTACAGGTTGTAAACAAATTAGAACGATATGGGAATGTGCTGTCAGAGTTCTCCTTTAATGAGTTAATGTAGAAATATTTCGTGATCTAAAGAACAGTTAAATTCAAACTGATGTAGTCAAGACTATCGAAGTATAGACAGGAAGTTGATATCGAATTCATTAGGTGATATAAATGCATAGGCCGGTAGTGCATTACAAATACAATGTTTGAACAGCAGTCGAATGGATTGTTGAATCCATGAACGACCTGCCTACGTTTCAAGTATGGAATTGCTTTCTTCGAAAATTTGTTGTTCGCTCAGTATCAACTTTAGCTTTAGAATGCATGCTTGGTTTGAATATGCTTGGTAGAAACTTTCGTCAAAAAGCAACTACACAATCATTTCACATCTCAGTTATATTTTTTAAAGTGAAACTCACTTTGCAAAGTAAATCCTAATCATGTGGCCCGAAAATTACTTGGCAAACTAATCACTAACGATTTTTTCCGGAAAATGAATATGCAGACAAACACTTAATGGTTTAACATAACCTCAAACCTTCAAAAGATGTTGCAGCAATTAAATTAAGTACCGTATAATTCAATCATCCAAGAGTTTGGTAAAGTTTCCATAAATGTTTATCTCTGACCTCGATAAACTGATAAGTTCCTCAAATAAGATGAACTCAGTTCAGTTTATTCTATTAAAAACAACACGTCACACTGTTGGTTTTCTTATACAAAAATGGCATATCAGTTCTTTTTAAACTTCATAATGAATTATATCAATGGTGATGTCAAAGCACAGCACTAAATTTCAAGATCACTCTTGATTTCGTACTACATGAATGAAATTTCCTTTGAATATATTCTTTTCAAGTCCGGATAATACTGTTCGGTGAATAACGAAACTAATTCATGAATCACCAGTCACATGAAATTTATGCGATGTAGAAATCCTATTTAGAGGCATTCGTTAGATTCGAGACACGAAATCTTTTAGTACTAAAATTGGAGATGAAATTTTGCGTTTAATACAAAGAAGCTTATTGAATAAAATTTATAATTGAAGATATGTTCAACAAAAATATGAATAAATTTGTTCAAATCTCTTTTCCTGGTTTGAGGGTGGCGGTGGATTGTCATTATACTTACAGGGAATAAATTCTGAGCTCAAAACACAGAGCACTGTTTATTACATAAAACAAATAATCGCTTAATATCAGTGTTATTATTGAAATACTGGAAATGCAGTCTCTCTCTCTCTCTCTCTCTCTCTCTCTCTCTCTCTCTCTCTCTCTCTCTCTCTCTCTCTCTCTCTCTCTCTCTCTCTCTCTCTCTCTCTCTCTCTCTCTCTCTCTCTCTCTCTCTCTCTCTCTCTCTCTCTGTTGAAGTTGACGCACACCATGATGTTCATATGTTAACTACATCTCCAATAAATTTTAAGTACATAACATTTCTAAATGACGTTCATTTACTCAAGTCCACACCTAGACACGTAGAAAGATTTTTGTTTCTTGTCTTGTTTTGGGGTTTTCTTTTCCGCAATTGTTCAGTCATATCGCTACGATGTCTGTAGTGTGGCAGTTTATAGTGTTGTCTAGCACTGGGGCATCATGCTGCAGACACCCAGTTACATTTTGTAGACCTTCACGCTATTCAGGAACGCCTATAATATCGCTGTTTTGAAAACCTGAAAAATGAAACGGAAATACTTAACCTTAGAATGAAGTATTTTCAAATGCCACCAAATTAGTTTAAAAGTCCGCCCATTTGGTGAATCAAAAACGGTAGAACGAATTTGAATTGTACCGGGGATGTAACAAACTCTCTCGAACTGTTTTTTGACATGGAAATATTAAAGGAATAACTGTAGGCAAGAACGATTAATTACTGTGAAGGCAATTAAAGCGCTTAATTGACAGTATGTACCTTTTCTATCTTTTACGCAGGGGGAAGGCAGCTAAACGTATGTTGTACAATAGCATTGATTAAAAGCTTTCACCTCATACATACATGGAAGATGATCAGTTTTAAAACCCCTCTCAATCTTTTTATTTATGTGTGTGTGTGTGTATATATATATATATATATATATATATATATATATATATATATATATATATATATATATATATATATATATATATATATATATATACACCTACCTACCTACCTACCTACCTACCTACCTACATACATACATGCATGCATGCATACATACATACATACATACATACATACATACATACATACATACATACATACATACATACATACATACATACATACATACATACATACATACATACATACATACATACATACATACATACATACATACATACATACATACATACATACATACATACATACATACATACATACATACATACATACATACATACATACATACATACATACATACATACATACTAGTAGCTCTAAAAAGTTACATGATCGCCTTAATTAAAGGATTGTGAAATGGACATTCAGAATTCACAGTATCCACTGCCACCGAAATTTCAAATAAACAGTGGCACCACCGCTAGGACACAGCAAAGAACCGAACCAGTTCAAAATCAAATTCATGATTTCCCATTGTCAAGGATACACATGCGTCATGGTAGCGACCTACCAGTTTTTGCAATGCAGGGGTGTTTATTAGTTGGCGATGAGTTTATTTCCTTTTTTTTTAAAATTGTTTATTTAAATAGATATAATACGTTTTGTCTATGGCGCTCTGAAAACGTTCGAAAGTTTTGTTAAAATGAGATGAAAATATATCAGTTTCAAAAACTATATTTGAATGTCATGCCCCAAGAACTGTGAATTTTTGTCGTGCATTGTATTCCAGATATGTAATCGGATGCATTTTCAGACAATTAGTACGAGTTTATTTATATAATTTTTCGGCGACATGGGGATACAATAACTCATTTTCATACAGCTTCTCCTGATTGAATATAAAGGTAGCGAATTTTAGCGCACCTGTAATAAGTGAATGACCACCTGACTAAAATGAATCACGCTCGTCCACACAAAAATTGTCAACGTTTCTAAGGACAGAAATGAATAGTCAATGGCTTAGACATTAAAAATATAAGCGCTGCCAAACCTCTATCATTCCTGCATTTTCCGTTCAAGTTAATTAGATTGGTATTTTAAAAAATTTAAAGTAACTTTTTACCCTCATTATTTAATATGTTGTCCTCTCTTTTTCGCCAAACAACGTTTTTCTAGAGCAAATGGGATTTTATAAGTCATGCAGTGACGCGTCATGATTAAAATGACGGGAGAAAATTATCTATTTCCTTGATAGTTGTCCTTTTTGTCTGTTCTTGTATTCAAATATCCTACTAAGAACACGTACGTATGCACATATATGATACCTCTAATTGAAACATAATTCGTCAGCAGTTTTAAAATCGTGATCTGGTTTGGAGAGTACACAACACTAATGATTTGGTCGTCATCGATTATGGAAAATGGACTTTTATATTTTGAACTAGAAAATGTAATCTGATTCATATTAATTTCAGTTAAATACGAGGAAATCAAATTCATATAAATTAATAATGTCATATGTATTTGTTTGATCTACATAATCATAATATCGAAAACTTGAATACTTAAATACAAAATTCTTCGTAAATAACGTTTATGATCGAGTATGCACTGCTTGCAGATGATTGTTAAGGGAAATAACTCTCGCTTAAGAAACCATTGCAATGTTCAGTAGCGTTATCCTTTCTTGGACTCTTTGTAGCATGCCTTGTTTGTCTTCAGTAATAATGAGAACAAGTATGCATTAAATATAAGTATTACAAAACACTGACATGAACAGTTAACGAGTTTGAAAGTGAAAGTATTCCTATTTAGGCACAAAAAATAAATTCTTCAAATTATTATTTTAAACTTAACTCTGTCCATGCCTGCTTTTTTGCAAAAAATGTACGTATTTCTATTCATTTTGGTTAATTCAATAAAGTTATTACCGTAAAATCAAGGCCTTGAAGTCACACACGTAAGGTATATTATAATTGCCAGATGGTATCGATTCAGATTAACCAGAGCGTTTTACTCTGCAGTCTCCAAGCAAAAAAAAAAAACAACAAACTACTGTATTAAAAACAACAGACAAATGATTATTCTGTAAAGAGAATACCATGTCAACATAATTGGAGAAAATTCGACTACACTAAATAAAGTTTGTCTAGTAAGAAGAAAATAACGTTATTAGTAACTCTTAATAATTTGTAGAAAACTTATTTGATAAAGGGTTTCAGTGTAAAGTCTCGTTTGTTGCGTCAAGATGAATAGTACGGATGAGACTTACATATTGTTTGATTGGTTTACGGTACTTCAAGAGGCGTCTCTGTAGTTTAATGTATAAAGATAAGCAGAGTAATGTCGAGAACCAGTCGCAAACTGACTGCAAATAGAAATTCGTTTTTGCTTCTACAGAAAGGCTCTTTATCTCTTTTTTTAAAAAAAATGATATATTTTCAATGAGGAGTTAATATGAAAGTTTCATGTTGCTATAAAATTTGTTTTCTTTCTTCTCTTTTGAATGAAATACTACTTCTATGCATCACAGTGCAATATAGAACTAAATATACTGGGTTTGATTGATGTATAGTATATACGTTTTAATTTTAGCAGTCTCCATATTTTGATAAAAAAAAAATTATTGGAGGGGTATTTCTTTTGTCTGAGGCTGGTGGGGGGGGTATACAGATTCAACCTATTCCAATCAGGCTTCCTATACCGATTTGAATATTTTAAAAATGGCGTCTCATTCATTGAACATCGTTTGAATTTGTGTGATATTTTTAAAACGCTCTAGCAGTGCCCTTTTAATGCATAGGTATACAAAAATACCTTGAGAGGAGATTTCAAATTACTACGTTTGATCTCGGTGACCCACTCAAAGCAGCATGCTGACCTATTTTGGGGTCGCGACCCAAAGGTTAAGAACAACCTAGAGCACACAAAAGAACCATGTTTGTTCCAAGCGAACAACATATATGTTTCATCTGCTGGTGAAAAACATCTCAAAGATATATCTCCCTGATTCACTCCGAACAAACAAACGTGTGAGTGAGTGAGTGAGTGAGTGAGTGAGTGATTTGGATTTTTAACTTAGCTTTAACATTTTTCAGTCATATCGCTACGATGTCTGCAGTGCGGCATTTTTTAGTGATGTCTAGCACTGGGGCATCATGCCGCAGACATGGCGCATTATGTCCCACCCAGTCACATTATCCTGGCACCAGGCCGACCAGTCCTAACACTAACTTCTTAATGCTGAGCACCATTTTTTGTAAGTCTTTGGCATGACTCGGCCAGGGATCGAACCCACGACCTTCCGCATCCTATTCGGACGCTCTAACAACTAGGCCACCGGAGCGGTATTCTATATAATGCTCATTAATACGCATATGCATAGAAAGTTTCATCAGTCTACAATTGAAACAAATATTTTTTTTTTATTAATCTGGTTAAAGATTAATCTGATTAAAGAACAGAGGATGTAGCAAACAAAATGTTAGAAAATATAAAGACAGCCAAACACAAACATTAGTTCAGAGTGAAATAGTTTTGCTTCAGTTACTGTCCTAGAAATGCGGCCACGTGTCATTTTTAATCGATGCAGGTGAAATAGGATCTAAGATATAAATGGATAACGAATGAATAGCTGAAAACACACACACATTAAACGGTGAAAAATAGGTCGCAATGTCCTTATTTTTGTACTGTTACGATTTTCCTTGAAATGCATACACGTGCCAATTTTCAAGAGCGTCAGTGAAACAAGGACCTAGATAATCACGCTGTAACAAGCCAGTGACCGAAAATATAAAAAGTCACTCTAGCGCAAAAGGTAGATCAGACTAATTTGGTTTTGGTATCGATGCTTTACTCTTCTTGAGATGCATTACATAGCAATATCATGAGTTTATGTGAAAATGGTCTAAGATAATAGGTGTATAAGTAACGAATAGCTGACAATAAAATGTGCTTCAAACGTAAACATAGGCCTCATTTACCTAATATTAGTATGGTTCATTTAATCTTCCTTCTCTGCGCTGACATACCAAATTTCACAAACGTTGTTAAAAAGGGTTCGAGATACTGCAATTGTACAAATAGCGAAGACATTAGACTAATACTTAAGCGAGGAAATTATATCACAGTGACCCGGTTCTGGCCTAATCAAGTTACTCTGAGATGTACTCACATACCCATATTTCATGACTGAAGACTTTAAAAAATAAGATATAGAGGGAGTAACAAACGGAAAACTAACTACTGATTGTGTTAGGCATGGTTTGTATTAAAACTGCTGCAACATCTAATCTTCATACCTGATGAAAGTTATAGCATTTGCTTATTTAAATATTTACTGTGTTAATTTATTTATTTATTTAAATCTTTGCTGTATTTATTTCTTTATTTATTTCCTTTTGTAATAAAATAATCATTGCCATATCGCTAAAATATTATTATTAAAAAATTATATTTGTTGGAAACGGGTGAGCAACGGATATAATTCATCTCGTGGGTGAAAAACGTACGTATTTTCACCCACGCCGTTATTTATTCATATCAAGCAAATTTTGTTTGTTTTATGCTTCACCGTATTGGCTAACAAAATGTACTGTACAACACATCGAAAAGCAGATTTCTTACGGTATGTCAGCAGTGTACCGTTTAGATTCTGATTTGTTTTGCGATTATTCAAGCAGAAAATATTAAGTTACATAATTCTCCTTCTCAATTAAAATATATCACATTAAGAATTTTTTTAAAAAAAAATTCACACCTTGCATGAGTAGCCCTTGCCGTATGCCTGCAATTTTTTGCCGCTAGACTACGTGTCTAAGAATAGCTTTGAATTTCATGGTTATCCGTGTATATTGACGGCAAGTGAAACAGTTATGATATTTTACCTCTATCGAAAGAGATATTCTCTCCGAAAATAGAGTAATTCACGGCATTGCGTTAAATAAACTAAAATATTTGATAGAAAATAAAATTTATACCATTTTTACCGTTCACCCTGTAATATTGCTTCATTCATGCCTATTTAACTGACTCATGTATTTAAAGATTCATATATCCGGGGGACCAACAGAATTATGTAGAGTGGTGGGGCAAACACTAGGTGTTCAGCTATTATGTTTTTTTTTTCTCAGATGTTAAGTGGAGGGGGAGGCTGAGGCCCACCCTTGTCCCTATGTGCGTACGCCCATGTTAGATATGTACCTACTTGGGTAATGATTTTGCAAAAACTTACAAGACGTAACAATTCTTAACGATAGACAAAAAAAAATACGATAGCGAAAGTAAAGTTTCGAAAACAATGTTTTTGATGGAATGTCTGATAATTTGAACAAAAATTGTATATTCGTAAGTTGAATAAAATCATTTAAATAATTCAAACTTTAGAATCATGATAACAATAACAGAGGATAATAAAACATAATCTCATGGAATATTAATTTGGGATTAAATAAGCAGACACACGCACGCACACACACACAGAGCAATCAGTTGAAATTATACAAGAAAATAGTCTTATTAAACAATTAAATGTAAAGTATAACTCTTATCACTTGTACAAATAAATGACATTTATAATAACTGTGCACGAATGCAGTTTCTATGGTACCTGGCGCTGGACAAGTAAGTGCTGCAGTGACAGAAGGTCACGTGATATCAGGTTGGACATGCGCTTAAACTAGTTATATAATAGTTTCTACATGTACCAGTATTAAATACGTATGGTGTAGCATAACTGACACCTCGGCGAGAAAAGACAAAAAAAGTTAAAGGTCCTCAAGCCAATATGAAGAAATAATTTAAATGTGTTTATGTAGGCAAATGATGCATTGCAATTAAGAAGTCACAATTAAAGTCACAATTACAAGATAACTAAATGCTGATATCGTAATGTAGCTGCAAGAATTTACGAGATCTTTAGTTTTTCAGTGCGAATTACTACTGAGTGTTGTAGGAGCAACTTGTTAATCGGTTGCGAAACTAGATTAATATCCCATATGACCTTAAATTTGTACATGGGAGGTGTCATCCTAGCTTCTTCTGCACACTTTCCTTCCACATAAAACATCGAGGAAAACGTATTAATGGATTTAAACAAAATAACGAGGTCCCACCGAGATTTGAATTCGGATCGCTGGATTCAAAGTCCAGAGTGCTAACCATTACACCATGGAACCTATTAAATGAATATTTTAGGCCATATTTTAAAAGCCATAAGCAAAATCGGTAATAGAGGTATTCTTTGATGTGTCGTCAATACAAGTGTAAACGGTTCACGCAGACATGTGGGTTTATTAAACAAGATTCGTGTGCATTTTAAATATTGAAAAATTAAATACAATATTTTTAAGAAGTCAATTCTTGTTGCGTTCATACGTATATAAGTTCTATAGAAAACTATATGCAGTCCGTCCGTGCATATGTATATATGTACGTATTACGTACGTTTAAGTATGCAGGTTTGCATAAATTAGTTGTATTACCCCATAAAAATACTCTCTCTCTCTCTCTCTCTCTCTCTCTCTCTCTCTCTCTCTCTCTCTCTCTCTCTCTCTCTCTCTCTCTCTCTCTCTCTCTCTCTCTCTCTCTCTCTCTCTCTCTATATATATATATATATATATATATATATATATATAATCATTTCGAGAAGTTGTTAATATACCCATTATATGCACAATAAAAGTGAATTACCTAATGGAATAATAGTATTACTTTCGTGTAGAATGTATATTAAATTAATAAGATGCCTTCAAATGTTACTTTATAAGTCTATAAAGGCTTTATAAGACTATAAAGTAATGTTTTACAGTAAGTAAACATAATTAAGATATGCTAAAAATGTAAATATCTAGATATAAAGTATGACAATCAGGCGAAATTGATAGACCAATAATTCTGATCTCAATAATGACATATTAGGCAGTTTAAGAGATTTGAAAGTTTTAATGTCGCCATTTAATCACCAAAATGATATTTCTTATATATTCCAGTACATCAGGTCACACTAAGTGCGACTATCAACGTAAGCGGAATAATATTTACAGTAAATGTACCACACCTTATACAGAAGAGGTGCGCGTTAAAACCGGTGTACCGGTTTACAGCAGTATTTTTTCAGGTGGTATGGACAAAGGTACCTTTTCATACTACCGATACATCGGTTGTTTCCTTAAGTCAGAAATGTATAGAAATTCCCAGAGGATCTTTGTTCTACTTTAGTAATATTAACATGATATTTTAATTATTTTTTTACAGCATAGTTTTAACTATTGTCCATTTTCTTTTGAAGAAAAGTACCGATCGGTCACATTAGCCGCAAGCAATATTGTGAAATATATTCGAACCAAATTCAGTTATAGGATAAATTTCGGATTAGAATGGAACAGAACAAAAACAAACCCTACATATCAGGTTTTAATTATTTATTAGCGTATACGAATGTGTTAAGTATGTTTTATTCGTTTGTAAAACTCCCATTTATCCTACGATTTTAATTAGCGCGCTCGTTTTCTGTACGAACTTTAGGTAATGAATCAAGTCCACTAAATATTATCGTGTTTGTTTAATAAACGTGTTTCATTTTTACTGTCCCTCTCTGTGATATATCTTGCTTAGACATAGGCGTCCCATTCAAAGCTATGACTATGTTGACTTTTCGAGCTGAAATACCTTCGTTTTTACTCAAGATAGTTCATATGTTTTTTTGCAAATAGTATCATTGAGATAATAAGGTTTTACATTGCTATAAATCAGAGCATTATCTTTCTTCCAGCTACTGAAAGACAGAAATTAAACATACAGGCGTAGAGTCCCTACCCCAGAATATAATTGTTATAGCGTGGTACGTGGTACGTGGTACGTTTGGAAATATTGCGGTACAAAATTTTTGGTGGTATCCAGCACTGCTGTACGGTGAATGTTGTTCATCCTTCGAGTTCAAAGATTACCATAACATCACTAATTAATTTGGTTTCTATAAGCATGATCAGGCCAACGTTTACTCTAAACTATCATTGGCATACTTGACAAGTGATGCCGCTTCATTATGTTTGTTCAGCAGGAGGCATAATATATTTCTGAGCTTTCCGCTGCTCGCGCTTCTGCATCTGCAGTTTTCCTCCAGTATGGACGAGACTGCGCCAAGTGCAGCGATCCTGTATTAGGTCTTCCTTACACTCAGGGTGAATATTAAAGTGCTTCGAGGGTGACTTAACTGAATCTTTTGTTCTGAACGCCCTAAGATCGCTTTTCCACCTTCAGCTCACCCCAAAGTATTTTCTTTGGTAATCGCTCTTCTGACATAGTGGTGACGTCATTTGCCCAACTCCCGTGATCTCATCATCAAAGTGTAAAGGTTTGAAATGCCTGCCTGTGTGAGAATCTCACGGTCAAGGACCATGTCCTGCCGTCCTATCCTCACTAGCTTCTTAAGGCAACCGATGTAAACATGGTTTAACCTTTCTGGCACGGCGTCTGTACACCGTCCTGGTTTCGCATTGCACAGGCATGGTCGGCAATACAGCGGCTTTATAAACCTTAAGTTTTTTTTATAGACTGACGCACTGAATCCCCATATATTTGTGCGGTTTGCCACTGACGAGACATCTGAACTCCACAGCCAGGAGGGTTTGGCAATTTATGGTGATAATATGCTCTATATAACCTAAAACGTCTACGACTGTTGTCGCCTCAGATCGAGAACTTTGGGGCAGTGTGAAAATCTGACATCGATTCTAATGTCATAGATCATACAAGTAACGTACTAACGGAGGGGGTGGGGTGACCGCAACCTTTTACAATAGCAATTTCAAAATCAATGTAATATTTGCTAAGCCCCAGCTATAAAGTTATGTATAAGCTATATTCTACCTATCTTGGGAATATTACCGTGGCCTTGTGTTTGATGTATAAAGATTGCAGTGGGCTAGTGCTAGACTCTTACGCAAAGTTGCATGACCGGTCGAAGGCCTTAAGCTTGAATCGGCAAAAGTAATAGATCGCACCATCTAAACAAAGGCTATATAGGTTTTAATCGCATCTATTTGTTAAAAATTAGTCCAAAATCAAAAGGACATCCACGTGGTGAACAGGCGTAGTATTATCCGTCCACACTTTGACAGACAGCGAGAGGGACAATGTCAGCTGCGTTTGAATGGATCGATTCACGGCGATATCCACTCGAAATTGAACTAGAGGGTGTGATTACAATTTATCTCCGAACGATACTTCAGACGCGTAAGAAGAAAAAAAATAGTATTAGCCTAGAGGGAGGTCAAAAGGGTTTCTCCAAGAACGAAGACTCTCGTAATATAGCGGCAAAACTTAAAGGTGATTCTAACGAAAGACAGAGCTTTGAAAAGCTCAGTAAGTTATTTGCTTGATTTTTGCAGAATATTACGGCATCATATATGTACTTTTTGTTGTATGTATACTTAATTACTAGGATAGTTTAGTAGGTAGAATTACCTTTGCAGTGTTTCATTTACATGCGTATTTGAGAAATGGGCTTGAGATTACGTAGAGAATTATTACATGCGATGCGGAATTATCTAAATTGTTAGCTTTAATTTTGTAATTCGCTATTATGTTACATTGTAGTAAACTATTGCATTTTTTAATGCGTTATGTTAGAATTTACACATGCGTCAATTGTGAATTTGGAACATGGAGGAAGTATGTAAGATTAGTTAATATTGAAGTATCTGTATATCAGAGCGTGGATATTTGCATATTTGTGTGCTTTGAATAAGTTGTAAGGTAAAGAAATGCGCCTGATTATTGTGGTTTTGTATAGTTTAACGGGATTAGGAATAGGCAGGCATTCATGTGACGGAATTTATTGATGTATGTATTAGAAGTAATTGATACTGTATTTTTTTATTATGACGTTTGTTTTACCAGCAAAGGACGTATAGATATCTCGATGTAAAAGAATGCATTACCGGAGAAATTTAATAGACTTATCTGAAGATAGGCCGTGTGCAGTATGAGTTGAGAGGGTCAATGAAACGGATTGTACCGTCCTTGTGTTGTCACAAGAAGTTTTTAGGGGACACAGAACTTCGGTTTCTGAGTCTTCAAGGGTTAGATTCGGAATTTAGGCTGTAACCGAGACAGTCGAAGTCGACAGAAGAGTAGTCGTGATAGAGAAGGTGGAGGAGTCTAGATAAAATTTTAAGTAGAGGAGGAGGAGATAGAGTCTAGAGAAAGTGGAGGAGGAGAAGGCGTCTAGAGAAAGTCGAGAAGCATGACGAGCAGGAATGTGGAGAAAGGTCGAGGAGGAAGAGAAGTAATTGGGAGAAACAGGAGAGGAAAAAAACAATACAACAGATGAGTAGAAATACAATGACAGGTGGAAATCAATCTCACACTGCTAATCAAGTGATGCAATAGTCTTATTAAGGGGTCGAGCTGAATGAGTGTAACTGGAAATTTGAGTCATATAATTATTGAATTATTATTAAATTGTTATTCATTGAATTCCGACCTTTTTGTATATTTAACAATCTAACCGTCGACATTGCTGACTGGAGGCTCGGGGCTTTACATCTAACTTTCACTAAATTTAACTTCCCAAAAAATTGAGCCTAGGTGGGACTTTTATAATAGTTTAAATAAAACATTGGGAGGACCTCATCCCAAGCATATCAATCCCCACTATAAATCATAAAGATCAGGGGTCGGCAACGTACGGCACGCGTGCCACAAAGTGGCAAGTTATAAGGTTTTATGTGGCAAGCGAAGGGCAGCCAAATATCTCGATTTTAATAGTGTGGTGGAACGCGCTCGTTCATTTTGTATTTAATGGGGTGGGGGGTGGCAAGCTATGTAAAATAGGTTGCGGACTCTAGATATAGATCATACCTCGAATATATGCCTATAGTTGCATTCTAACCACCTCAACTATTTGAGAAAAAAAAAGTATTGGCATAACAGTTGCGAATGCATCGAATATTTTCTCATTCGTAATTTCAAGTTCAATCATGCAATCAATCTGTTCGTTGGAATAGCCAGTGTAGTCCGAATAGATCAAGGAATGTTGGGGGAGAGCGGGGTTGGTTAAATTTCTGGCGAAAAAAAATATATATTTTTCTGAAAAGTACGACGCCGACATATCCGAGGTATTTTTATTTAGTTGAAAATTCGGAGGACGTATGGAAAACATGTAAAGCATTTAATTAACCCTTCGGCTAGAAAAAAACAGAGACAGAGACGAGAATCCTCAGCTAATATGTAGAAAGAGTCAAATTATTTTAGCAGTGAGATTGTTTTATTGCAATTAGAAAATGTAAGTGGTAAATTTAAGATATGTAAGTGGTGATATCTTAATGTAGTTTCATGGCATTTACATAATACTTAAATTTAAGTACGAATTACTGAGCTGTAAGTGGGCAGAACGAGTGCTAAATTGGATTCACACTTTAAATCAACCGGTCTCCAAATTTTGTTGTATGACTTTAACCAGACACACTTTGCAGATCAATTTCCGTACATCCGACATTAGGTAAAATAATATAAAGGTTCCACCGAGATTTGAACTCGGATCGCTGGATTCAAAGTCCAGAGTGCTAACCATTACACCATGGAACCTACATACCTACCGTGTGTTGTTGTTCTTGTTTTTGTTATTGTAGACTCTAATGCCATTTTTCAGCACAAGATAGGTTATACGCGGCTAGTATAGTTGGTGGCGGAAGAACCCGGGGAAAACCTTTTTAAGAACCACCGACCCACGATAGCTACTGGCAAGCTTTCTCACATACCCACATTATCCTAACCTATATAACTAGGATCGACAAGCCAACTTGTAGAATGCTTTGCATTAATAATGTTACGTAGGTTGTGTGATTCTTCAGTGTACCTCTGTGTCTATGTCGTTCATACAGTCATGCCAACATGTGTATTTACCCAGCCGGATTTGTGAGGAATTTATAATTGGAGATTAATGCTCTCAGAAACTGCAAATAAGTCTTTCTAGCATTTATAATATGACTGTCCATGCATATGTATGTATGTATGTATGTATGTATGTATGTATGTATGTATGTATGTATGTATGTATGTATGTATGTATGTATGTATGTATGTATGTATGTATGTATGTATGTATGTATGTATGTGATTCTAAGTATGTATCCATCTACATATAGACCTACAGATTTCCTATTTAGTCAGATTTCATACGTTTATTGTACCTACAAAAATATGTTATGTACAAACTTGTTTGTATGATTGTTAATATTAGATCTCCAGTCTGTATATAATTTTTTATTATTAGTTAATGCTATTATTCATAGGTCATTATACATAACGTATTAATAATGTAATAACATATTGTCACAAGTTGGGGGGGGTAGGTTGTTTTTATTGTAAAAAAAAATTGACTTACTTGTAACGAAGGGGATATTTGATACGTATATTCTACAGAAATTATTAGGGGGTTCAGAAATATCACGATTTGGTAATCTATCCTGACTTAAGCGATCGACAACAATAACTACTACTACTACTACTACTACTACTACTACTACTACTACTACTACTAATAATAATAATAATAATAATAATAATAATAATAATAATAATAATAATAATAATAATAATAATAATTTTAAGAGAAGGATATTTACCATTCGTTTGAGATTTAAAAAAAAGATGAAAACTTGAACCCAATCCTTCCATGATTCATCATTAAAAGATTGTAACACATAGTAAATACTCTAAACTCATTAAGTATAACAGTCGACTTTTCTTCACCTTTTGACATTTTTGACAGGGGTATAATGTTGTTCAAACGTGTGAGAACAACGTTCCCTTACTTTCCTTTGTCGCCGGCCATTGCCCTTCACTCTCACCCCCACATTTGAATAACATACGTTCCCTAACTTCTTCATAGAGTACTACATCACTGTATATTGATACATTGATACACAATGGAAAACGGCTTGCTTCCTGTATTCAAGACTTGCATCGTGTTTTTCATTAAGGAGACAGCAAATGCAGATGCATTTCAAGGTTAATATGCTTCTGACCTAGTCGAAACACAGGTGCTCGAATCATTGCTAACTAATTACCTGTCATTCATGTATAATGTATATGTATTGCCGGTAAAGTGTAAGCAATTATAAAATCCCCATATAGAGTGTCCGCTAGGTTATTTATCAGTAAGGGTCTAAACTAATACAATACGATCTAGTAATCTACGAGATCCCAAAATGATAACAATATGTACTGTAAATAAAACCGTTAGCACTACGAAGGTTCCATGGTGTAATGGTTAGCACTCTGGACTCTGAATCCAGCAATCCGAGTTCAAATCTCGGTGGAACCTGGAGTTTTTATTTTGCTATATATATATATATATTTTTTTTACTTTTATCTTAAAAATATTTAACACTTTTACTGTTTTAGAGGTTATTTAAAAAAGGGGTGGTGCAAGTTTCTTTCTACCCACTTATACTACTATGTCGACCTAAACAGTATTTACATATTTTCTGTTTTGGACATTTTAAGGAATGAAGCAAATTATTATTATTATTATTATTATTATTATTATTATTATTATTATTATTATTATTATTATTATTATTATTATTATTATTATTATTATTATTATTATCTGATTTACTGAAGGATGTGAATATAGAGCTCTTTATAACTTTTAAATATTATTAAAAAAATAATATTTGTCACAGACTTTAGTTTTCCCTTTTTTATATTATATTTATATTTGTTTTGTCTACAACAACATCGATTTATAACTATATTTAAATAAAACCATACCAAAACATACGATGTAATAATGCTATATAACTTGTTATACGATTAAATTGAATGTCTATGAAAAACAATTCATTATGTGTGTATGTGTGCTGTATTGTTTTCGTTTCGTTCTTTCTTTTCACGGAGCAAATAAAGTGAGTTCTTATAAAATTGCCTAGACCCACTGCAGTTGATCTCTAGCAATAAAATTAACATTAATCTTAGCTCAACGTACTTTAATATGATAACTGTTTTAAGTTATATTATCCCGTGATTATAACGGTGTGATGGTACAACGAACCTGTTCTCTACAATAACAATCACTGCCAATATAAGGAACAGGTAGGTCAGTCGATTAGGAAACTTGCTAGACTCATTCAGACCGTAAAACCTAAATTTCCAGTGTAAGTTAAATATTTTTTAAAAATTGGGCTGTGAAAACTAATGGGATGAATACATTATGAAATATTAATTATATGCTATTTTTTTAACCTACAGGACACAGAACAGTTTATTTCGCAATGCACATATAACATGTTTATAAATCTTGTTATAAGATTATACCTGTTCTTAAATTTTTTATTGATATATAACGGAAGTATACTTCAGATTCTCTCTCTCTCTCTCTCTCTCTCTCTCTCTCTCTCTCTCTCTCTCTCTCTCTCTCTCTCTCTCTCTCTCTCTCTCTCTCTCTCTCTCTATATATATATATATATATATATATATATATATATATATATATATATAGTTTACTACAAACGATACTATCATACAGATTAGAGAAATAAAATTCGTACTATAATATATAAATATATATATATATATATATATATATATATATATATATATATATATATATAAATATATATATATAAAAACATATAAATATATATATGTATGTATATATATATATACATATATATATATACATACATATACATATATATATATATATATATATATATATATATATATATATATATATATATATATATATATATATATATATATATATATATATATATATATATGCAATACATGGTGAAAGTTAAATAATCATGTACATGAAATAATGTGTAACGTTCACCGTCATGTGTTACATCTTTATTGCAATTAAGGACAATTTAAAGACCTGGACATTAGATCTAAATTACATTCATTATTATCCTGTCTTTAATCATAAACCTTGAACTTTGCTTAATATGTCTTATTCCTTAATCTCCAATTAATTTTATAATAGCTGTTGTGTTGCGGGTGAATAGACTTCAGCCATCTGACACAATAAGCATGCAAATGAAGGCATGGCGGGAAACTGAAAAACGTTTTAGGCTCTGTTTTATATCGTCTCATTTTCACTGATGGTTACAAACTAGTAAAGTGTACAAGTGGCAAATATACCTAATGCTAGAGGTAAGTAGTTTAAATTGTGTTTATTCTAGAAAGCGTCTTATCTACTAAAATATAATGAAATATTTGGGAATTCATTAGGCAGCCGAAAAATTAATGAAACTGTCTTCACTATTATGGTCATTTCTAGTACAAATATCGGTAAGTTTGATAAGGGTTGAATTAGTAATGTCTTTAAGTTAACTTAATACTTACACACACATTCAAATAGGAAATGTTCAGTTGAGGAATTCAACAAACTTCGTATCAGTTAACATCGGTGATCGAGAACTAAAATGATTTAAAAAAGGAAGAAAAACAAATAAAACTGAACATATTTCGAACAAGCCAAATTTGGGAACTATATTTCTAACTATTAAGTGATAGTAAAAAAATTTATCCATACCTATTATCATTCTATTCATATATTCCTAATAAATTTCTTTTTTATATTTTCTCTGGGATTTACATAGTTGAAATCTCTCTCTCTCTCTCTCTCTCTCTCTCTCTCTCTCTCTCTCTCTCTCTCTCTCTCTCTCTCTCTCTCTCTCTCTCTCTCTCTCTCTCTCTCTCTCTCTCTCTCTCTCTCTCTCTCTGGTTACTAACATTTGTTATGGCAACTCACATTGTCAATAAAGATAGCCACCAACAAGTTGTCACAAACAAATTAAACTAATAATATCGCAATAGCAATGCCAAGAATCATGTTTGCTTCTTAGAGAAATGAGTTTTGAATTATATTTTAGTATGTTTTGTTTCTTAAACGAGATTGTTTATCTTTATATTTATCCATACATGCGTTGACGCATTCAAACGACTATTAAACAACGGGTGGTGTGTGGTCGAAGATAAAGCCGTGATAGGATAGTTATGATAGAAAAGGCAGAATTAAGCAAAAGTGTCAGTGTATGTTTTCGTCTCTTCGCCCTCATATTAATTCGGCTAGCGTAGCGGCAATAAGATAAGGAACTTAAACCTGCAATGCCCTCAGAATCCCTAGGTCCTACTTGCAGCTGACTAGTTCATTAGATTTTGGAATTCTCCTATGAGATACGAGGTCAGGATCTTTTGTAATTATTGGTGATAATTCGTTCAAAGTCCCTATTGTACATGGAAAGAAGCTGAACTTTAAACAATTTGTCTATGCTGTTTTTAATTGGAACTTTTTCTGTGTTTTGCCAGAGGATGGCTATATGCCAGAGTCAGTTATTTTTCCGCTAGGTTGTTCGCAATCTTGTACAACATGGTCAGTTGGACCTTGGTTCCCCTAGATTTGAGTGATTTCGCTGGAGATGGTTCAATATTGCACTGATATTGCTAATGTTGCGATATTTATTTGTGGTGAATCCAGCACACTCCTCTGAAAAATATCTTTTTATTTATTTATTTATTTATTTATTTATTTATTTATTTATTTATTTATTTATTTATTTATTTATTATATCTTTATTATGTGGATTCTACACAGTCGAGCAGTACTTAAGACCTGGTCGAACCAGAGTGCAGAAAACCAAGATTAGTTCTCCTTTTTCACTGTTCATATCTTGTCTATGTGCCTTTTCCAAGAGAGGTCTCTGGATAATTTTTTGTCTGCTCATTGGTTACCTTGTGCCCCTTAAGAGAATATTCCGACACGTTTGATGATTTCGTCCATTAAACTCTTAGGATGCTGTAATTTTTGGATGGAACGACATACCCCATGTTCTTTCCCATAGGGCCCTTGTCATAATCGTCGACGTTATCAGTTTTAAAGTAAATAAGCTTAAATAATATTATCATCAACACTATCATTATTGTCACTATCATCGTGATTTCTATATTGCTCCTCATTTTTCTTTTCATTTCTATGTAGATGATTATTGATTTCATCTACTGGGACATTTTGTAGAGAAAAAAAAAATTATGCTTCATATGAAGAAAAAAAAAATGTTTTTGGATTACAGGTATCTACACTAGGTTGTTCGCAATCTTGTACAACATGGTTACCCTATATTCAGTAATTTTTTATTCTAGTAAATACAATTGTATATTGTATTCACTTTTCTGACGATCTCTGTTCACAATAGCTCGTTAATAAATGATTTTTGTTTTTAATAATGAGATTTAAACTTTACAGAAATTTGTTAGGCTAATTCCAGAAATCTGTTAGGCTGATTCCAACAAACCATATCCCAAAAATGTATTAGTATGTTTGCTTTTTCGGTTATAATTTGAGATTTCAAGTCCACTTTTTTCTAGTCATTTACGCTGTCCATTATTTAATCGAATGCGTCGTTGAACAGTGATAAGTCACAACTAAAATATTAAAAAAGCATCCGGTATTGATGGAAAAGATGATTATTCGCCATTGGAGCCAAATGTAATTGAAAATTCCGTGACGTCACTAGGGTTGGTGTCATCCAGTGCAGTAACTCAGTGTTATCCCCATGGATCTCCTTCCTGCATAAAAATTTAAAAAATTATACAGTCACGTGCGGTAACACATAATGTCACCCCCATGGACCGACTTCCTGCCAAAAAGTAAAACAATGTATAGAGTTGTGTGGTAAACTCAGTGTCACTCCCGTGGAAACCTCTTCCTGCACAAAATTCAAATATTTTATAAACAGTCATTTTGGTGTCACCCCCTCTGATGGTGTCAACGAATGCGTTCCGCACCACCCACCCACCCCGTACCTTCCCCCATGGTGCCACTGAAAACTATAATTTGCAAGTTGTCATTTATTTAGATTGTTGAGGCCACTTCAACCGATCGTAACTCTGGAAAACCAAGAAATATGGGTCAAGTTAAAAAACAAAATAATGATCGTTATGAATCATGAAAATGTTGACAAAAAAATTGTATGCAATAAGTTTTACCGCTCCGGTGGGCTAGTGGTTATAGTGTCCGCTTCTGATGCAAAAAGTCGCGGGTTTTAACCCCGGCTGAGTCATACCAAAGACTTTTTAAAAAATGGTACTAACAGCTCCCTCGCTTGGCACGCAGTATTAAAAGGTTATTGTTAGACTGGTCGGCCTGATGTCAGGATAATGTGACTGGATGAGACTTCAAGCCGTCTGTGGCATGATGCACCAAAAAATCACTACAAACTGTCACACTGCAGAAAGTACCGATATGACTGAAAAATAACTACGTTACAAATCTTAATCTAAATCACTCTTGCGGTTAATTTAATGCTTAATGTCCAGAAATACTCGACATACAAATATGGGGGATGATTTAACGGATAAGTGTTAGGTGTAACGTGGCACTGAACAAAACTTTGTCCGAAAATGACTTTCAATAGAAAGTTCCGTTCGACGGATGTAAAATTTGTAGAGTCATGCTCGTTCTTTGGCATTGACTTTTGTTTTCATATTGGTGTGTAAACCCCGGCAGAAAATATAATAACAGCTGTAGAATTGAGGTTCACCCACCCCCATTTTTAAAGAGTAAAAGTATCCAGTCGTTGGCACTGCAACTATTCTAGCATTTGATGGCCGGACAAGCACGCACAGTAATATATCCAGTGTGTGTGTGTGTGTGTGTGTGTGTGTGTGTGTGTGTGTGTGTGTGTGTGTGTGTGTTTTAAATATTTCACTTTAACCGGACACACAAGTGTATATATTGTACATATGGTGGTGTCAGTCACTACCCAGTAGAACGAATTCAGGCTGACTGCACGAGTCTATGAATAATTCTCACGACAGAGCCTGTCATGCTTTGGTTGAAATAATTATGTCGGAAACCTGTGTGCAGTTACGTACGTAAGAAAGGAAACTTGTGAAAGAAATACAAGCAGACAGCATTTCTCGCCGTGATGAGTAATTTTATTTGATTTTGCTAGAGTCAACCATGTTTATCAAACTCAGATACGAGCTAATATAGATATACAATGTAAACTTGCCACAAATATAATTTTTTTGCTTCAGTTAGAAATTGTTTTTCATCGGGGTATGTATGTATCGGGAAATGCTTGTAACCTAAACATTATTGGAGTTTGTGTAACGCGTAAGTATTTTCTTTATATTTCATTTATTCTTGTTAATTTTTAACAAGCATTCTTCATATATATATATATATATATATATATATATATATATATATATATATATATATATATATATATATATATATATATATATATATATATATATATACCTGCATTGGCTTTGATTACGTAATATACTCAGTGTATCGTCTGATGTTTGATGATTATAAATCATATCCCTACCGTAAAGTATACGTCCTTGCAAGGTTAAGCTTGTAATTTCATTCCAAGATGGTTAATATGGATCAAAATTGACAGATGATGCTTTTGATTACTTCTTGTACATAGATAAGAATACAATAAGTTTAACCTTCTTAAAATCAGTTATATTATTATTTCTTTACCCACATTGTTTTTAAAATTCATATAAAGTTCAATATTTTAAATCGTAATGTTGTTTTTCATGGATTTCCACTTTAATTAAATGTGTGTGTGTGTCCGATTTGATAATTGGATCCTTTCGCTTTGTTGTTTCCTTTTTTTGTTTTGTGGGGATTTTCGTGTGTGTGTAGAGATATTCTGCCTGTGGAAGCGTTGATATTCCTTGTAGGTAAGTTGCAAATGTGTTTATAATAATACGTATATGCTACTATTCCTAAGTTAGGCCAATATTTTCCCATGGTTCGTTGATCTGGGTCAGCCATTATATGGTGTAGTATTTATATTTACGCACTTCGACCGACCAAGATTTTTTCTTCTTCTAGGAATAGGAATTTATAAGTAAACAGCAATAGCAAAGGTTTTAATATCTACTGATAAAAGTATTAAGTACTACAATAATATAGTGTTCTGGGATATATAATATATAATAAAATTCCACCCATCCAACTCCATGACCTGTTTCATTAATGCATTCTAAAACGTTTACTCAAATGATATTTGAAATGGTTAATTACAAACTGTTGAATTTTAATGTAAACTAGTAATTCACAATAGATCAAACTTAAATCTTCCAGCTTTGTGCTAAATCTCCAAATATTATATATTGATGCATGAAAAATTTTATTGAATATTGTTCAAAGAAACATAATCAAATAAAGCATTTATAATAAACACACACAAGCATATACACGTGAGATAAAGCACAACAAAAACGATTTCACAATCTCTCGCCATACATCGTATCCACCCTAAACTCACGCATATTGCATGAAAATGAAAATAATATATAATAACTTTAAGAAACAATTAGTACATCTTTAATTGGACCGTTCCGGTGGCCTAGTGCTTAGATCGGCTGACCCGAATTCTGGAGGTCGCGGGTTCGAACCGCGTCCGAGTCGTACAAAAGACATAAAAATGGTACAAATAGCTGCCTCGCTTGGCGCTCAGCAAAACACGTCTGCTTGTTGTCAGGATAATGTGACTGGGTGGGACATCATGTTACATGTCTGCGACATGATGTCCTAGTGCTAGACATCAGTAAGACTGCCACACTGCAGACATCGTAGCGATATGGCGGAAATGTTTGTAAAGCTATGTTAAAAGACCAAATCTCTTTAATTGACATAGGTGCGACTAATACAATGAAAAATCCAGCGGCTACATAGCTGGAACTGTTTTAACAGGATGTCTGGTTACCAGGCTAGTCTCACCTGTCTGCGTAGGTTATTATCTCGGCTTCGTCAACGTTGGTCTGTGAAAAAGCTTGAGAGTAGCTTCCCGTGGGTCGGCAATTCTTTCCAGTTTTTTTTTTTTCCACCAAATATATTAGCCGCCATGTATAACCTAGCATGTGTTTAAAAAAAATGGCGTGAAACCCACAAAACAGTAAGGACGTGAAAACTCAAATTTGTTAGCTTCTATTATAGATGTCTTTAATGGCACTATAAAGGCTCTTCGTTGGGCTCCAGCGATTGCAGTGGGCTTACCTATAAGCAATAAAGATGCCTGTATATCCTGCAATTGGGGCCGCGGTACCTCAACTGGACGTACGCCTGTTTATTATAAGTGTTGCTAACTCCAATATGCGATTACGGTAACAATGTCACCGGTACATGCACGATATGCGGTCGCTGTCGCATCTTCACGCAGGACAGTGACTTTAAATCAGATTGGCCCATAGCGTACCTTGTTTTAAGATCATTTGTAAGCACAAGCATGACTTCACATAGCTACGAGATTGTACCCGATGGGTGCAATTATTGGTACTTTGCTATATCCTGCGTCCGTATGTGGTGGTGGAAGACTTTGAAGGACAACCACCATCGATCTATGGGAAGGTACTGGCACAATACCACGTTGGCCAAGTCGAAACTAGAACCCACGCGAACAGAGGTGTAATGTGAGTGGTTAGTAGTAAAGGCGAATATTATCTGGCAACTCTGTGCTAACAGAGAAAACACCAATTTTTTTAGCTGTGCAAAATTATATTTAGATGACTAATATTTAATTAATTTAATTGACTGAACTCGCAGCCATATGAATCGCAATTAGTTTTTATTCCTTGTTATGCATATTTTCAGTAAAACCATTGGTACCGACATCGAGATTTATGATAAATTTTCATCCTTATTGCTGTTGAGGTGACAGTGCTAATAAGCTTATACACTTGTAATTGCACTGGACAAAGTTGCTCGAATAAATATCGTTGAAACTAAAGGCGAGTCTGGTATATACGCATAAAAAATATTTCACGTTCCGCCTCAAATATCTGCACTAAGTTGTTCGGACACTGTGGTCTTCAAAACATCATTTTTATTTATTTTCTCGTTTGTGCAAACCATAAAAGTAGGTAACATTTGTATTCTTGCGCTCTACTTAATTTTTCATTCAGTAAATGGTGTAGCCGTATTATTTATTTATCAATGAATGTTCGGTGTTTTCATTTCAGTTCTTCCCCTTCCCCCTTAAAAATGGCAATGACAGTAGTACATCAGACGAATTTAGTGTCGGGACCTAGTGCGAGAGGGATTAAAAAGAAAGGAATCAATCACTCCGGACAAGGAAAACAAGACAAGGATGCAATGGACATTGCAAGCCCATACTATTACAGCAAAAAGTCACGAATACCACTCCCTTTACACGGAGAAAACTCGATAATTTGCGAAGAGCCGGAAGTTACGGTAGGGAATTGTGTAGCTATAATAGCTATTGATAATTGTAACAGCGTGGGATTTTTCGTTTGGGTAAGGCGGCACTTGACTGGGGCTAATGAGAACATTTAATTTAAAGAATTACGTCAGGATCTACCCATCAGGGGTGGAAAACTGAACAAAATAGCAAGTTATGTAACCTTTTGGCACCTTCATTAAAAATTATGATACGTGTGAAGAGAAAATAACGGCGCCAGCTGGAGATAAATGTTCACTACATTAACCCCTTTTTTGAAAAAAGTTTCCATGTCAGAGAAAAAAATTGTAATCGGATTACATCGCTCATCCCGGTTTAATTAAGAGATATGAGACTCCAGTTAATGTAAAAGTCGATCTAGATTTTAATTGTCGCTCATCCGTGATTGCTTGCATCTTACAGGGTCGTCGCAATTTTCTTTTATGCGCAAGACAAAACGCGCCCCAAACCAGCGTAGACTTAGGCGCCCCACCCCCGAAAAATGCCAGTAAACTCTGTAAAAAAAAGAGCCTTCCCTCCGATCGGTCGTCTTTATCTCCAGTCCTTTACGGCGGTCCTGCCCACTTCAGTGTGGTTTAAACTTTGGATCAGATTTAGCTTTTAATTCCCTTATAGGATGAGATCGAATCTGCTAAAGATCATAAGCCAGAGAAAGCAATTAAATATCTTTATGCTGTTAAAAGTTGCTCATTTTTCAAGATAAAAGCACTTAAGAAGTGAGATATAACATAGTTTTAAATGTAATATAATATAATATAATATAATATAATATAATATAATATAATATAATATAATATAAATGCATTACAAGATACGTATAGCACACTCAGCAGCTTCAAGTTAGTGTTGAAATTCTATTTGTAGCATGACACTGGGGGCCTCTCTAATCTCAGATTGAGCCCATCCTCTGCCCGTCGAAAAAAATCTGCCAGAAAACTCCAGTTGCGTTGATGAATAGCGGAAAATATTGTCAAAAAGTATTGACCATAACATGTGTTATGCTTAAAAAAAAAACACTTAAGACTCCAGTATATGACCGTTACAAGTATGTATAAACGGTAAAGTCATGAATGGATGTGACGTAAAACTATATTTTAGGCAGTTTGTAAATAAAGGCAATTAAAAGGCAACAGGTCAGGTATTCGCCACATTTTCACGTATTGTGTTGACAATAACTAGTGAGTGTTCGAAAACTGCAGAGGGTGAGCCCATTGTGCTAATTTGCAATCCAAAATCTGTAAAGAGATGTTTGATGTGTGTAGTACGTAAGTTATTGCAAAGCATTGCTTTAAATGAGAATGTAAGCCGTCTGTACTAAAAATTATAAAGTCGAACTTTACTCCATATGTAAGACGCAAAGCATGATATATTTCTGTCATCGGAGTAGTATTCAAACGTGATACGTTTTTGAAGGCGACTTAGGAAGCATTTAGCGGTCACCAAATATAAATTTCAGAACTTAATGATTGACGGAGTTTTACGCTGTAAAGCAGGACAGCAGAGGGGAGTGTGTGTGTGTGTGTGTGTGTGTTTAATTATTTGTACATACTGCAAACAATATAGCGTCATTCCTGTGTGTATGGTGTATGTCGAATAGGAGCACCACCTATTATCCTGTGACATATCGACACCCCGACTTAAACATTCACATTAATTATTCGTGACTCCATTAAATTGGAAAATATTATCCCCCCCCTCTTCTCCCACTGAAATGATCAGCCCCAAATGTGATGTATATTAATTTTTTCCGTAAAGACAAGCATATCTTATAAGAAGAATGCATCAGATAAAATTGACAATGCTAACGTTAAGATCGTCCGGAACAAATCTGTTCGACCAGAATACACTTGGAGAATCATGCAGATGTTTCAAAACTAGTGCCATCCAGTTTCTAGTACGTGTAGTGATAAACACTGACACTGCACGATCTAAACACATTATTGAACCCTACTGCATTTATATTGGAAGTGTAGCAATTGCAATATTGTGGAACAAAATATATTAAAAAGGGAAAATTTGGGGCATATGGAAATTGGAGTCAGGGATTGTGATTTTTTTTAAAGACATCTGTCCTGAGACTGTGTCTAAAAAGTCTTTGAGCACTGAAGAATAACCAGTCTGAATTGTACCTCTTCATCTCTAATTGGGAGGTTCCAGACTTTGTGTAGAATTACATAATTTCATGTGGTTTTATTCTTGTACGAGGTTATTCGTGATGATTCAGTGGTTAAAAGGTTGCTGGTTTAAATCCAGCCGAGATCAACCTCGGTAGAATGTTGTAGTGTCACTGGGGAAGGCATATTACTGCCTTTGCCTCTGCATAAAATAGCCTTTATTGTGTTCATGTGCCGTAAAACATCAAATAAACATTGTATATAGTGAGTATCTGGACATAGATTGACAATATGATGTATCATATCGTCGTATTGTACCCAATACTTATTGCTGTATCAGTATCTAACATGCAAGAGTATAAACCAATAGCAAATACATCACATAGAATTATAAACTCAAGAGATGGGGATATTTTTTCTTCTATTAACAATTGTACCCTACCTTCATCTTGAAAGTTTGTTTTTCTTACAGGAGCGGCAAGTGTTAGCCGAAATCGATGAAAATCAATATCAACACCAACACCATGGCGCTAAGGGCATCCACGTGGTCAGCAAAGTCATCAAGAACAAGTTCAAAATGACCGTAAAGAGACCCAGTACTGCCTCTACCACCATAGTTAGTATGACACAACACAACCCATTGAATACGAAGTCTCCAGGTAAATTTTTTTTTTCTTTCTTTATAATTGCCTCTTCACTATTCTCGTGTTCGTTGCTTTTTCTCCATTTTCCTGTGATTACTGCCCCTGCCCATTTTCCGCGCTCATTGTCTTCACCGCTTACCCATGATTTTGCCTTCGTATCTTTCTCGTGATATTTTCTTTGTTTCATCATAGTGTAGGCGCCCAGTTTCCATTACCATTGGCACTTTACATTGTTGTCCATAACTGATGCCTCAAGTTTTGTCTTCGTCCCTTTATTGTGATGTTGCCTTTTTTTGTTTGTATTCGCCCTTTTTTAACGATTACGGGGGCGCTCACTTATTAGTAAGTACTTTTGAGTGATGTATGTAGGTGAAGTTGTTTGCATTTGAAACGTGCACAGTGGGGAGAATATTAGCATACCTCTGTGCTACTTTGGTGTAATTTGGCTGACATTACTTTGGATATTGTACCTAAGAAATTGTACATGATCTAAGGAAACTGTTAGCTAAAATGACTGCACCCTTGTGCTAAAAAAAAACAAACAGCCTGAATTAGTCTAAAATACACTATCTTTTAAACATAATAAATTAGGGAAAATTAATTTTGCCCAAATAGACAATAAGATCTCCTGCAAGTGCAATGGATGAATTACCAAATAGATATCGGCTCTTTTTTTACATTTTTTTTTTTTTTTTTACAATTCATCACTGAAGTCCAGGAAGTGAAAAGGACCAAGTGGAGCTTGCAGTTTTTGAAAGATGCACATAGTCCAAGCTGTATACTATATAACCCATATTGCATCTATTAATCATACACTAAAATAAAGGGAATTAAGTCTTTGGAACAATACCTAAAATATACATGGTCGTTTTTAAATAGCAAGTATAACTAGTGAATGAAACCGGGGAACTTATTTTTCTTTAAAATTCTTAAAATTCTAATGCAAAATATGACACTGTAGAGCCACACTTATTACATTAGTTTCTTTTAAGTGTCAACCCCCACATCTTATATTCGACCGTGCATGAGTAAGTTTGTAATGTGGCACAACTCCTCGAATACCGTTCCATAACAGTTGGGGTGATATACGTTGAGCTGACAACGGTTTTAGAATTTGATCCCACCCTTGTCTGATGCATGTTGCTCAACTCCCAAGATCGTTTAAGACGCCTTAAAACCTTGGAATACGACGGACGAGTGAGGCTAGTCTATGGACGTGTATAACAGTTTTTTAACATTTATTCAGCCAATGTGTAGTTATATCTAATCCTTACCCCCTTGGTAATGGTAGCAGTAGTACCGTGTGGAAGAAACGTGGGAACTGTCATGCTCTTGATATTTGGTGGTGCAAGGAATTGTTCATGTCCCAAGATTTGAAACCTCTATGAACAAATGCACAGCCAGACAGTCAATATCAAATCTCTTGCTTTCAATCAATATAAATGCGTTGGGGTTTTTTCGGCCACTATATACTGGTTGTGACCGAAGGTCCAGAAGATCAATAAATAACAAGAAATTTAACAATTATGCTGACCTTTTGTATATTTATGCCCACAGGGTTTCAAAGAAAAAACGTTTTATCTGACAAACATTTGAAGCTCGCATCGCACAAATAAAGCGGCGAAAATATACAGAATTTTTGTTGTATGAAGGGACGTGTGGGGCAAAGTACAACTTGGCTGCATAATGATTCGTTTTGGGAGTTTTCTTCACTTTTAAATATTTTGTCAATTTGCTAGTTTGGACTTTTTCAGTGTGAACTTGTAATTGATATAAAATTTAGTTTTGGACCTCATTATAAGAGAACGGTAGTTTTTGGAACGAATCCATCCGTCTGTCCGTCAACACACAGAATTCGTTTTATTTTTATTTGGTAAGACGGTGTTGCTAGCTGAGTAATGCAAATTGATACTAGGATGTCATCAATAATACTTAATCATAAAGACAGAATTTAGGTTACTGTGGCATGCATTTTACTCCAATCATCTGCATTATGGTTTGTGGGCAAAAGATTGACAGCGCCGGGTTAAGGCTTTCCAGGGCATGAAGCATTGAAAATAATATGGTGCCACCCCCACCCCACCCCACCCCCGTGAAACTCAAAAACACAATATTAAAAGCTAAAAAAAGTGAGAAAATACCAGTGTTGCGATCATTCCAGATCAAAATACTCGTACATGCAGATCGAACTGGTTATATAATTTTATTCAATTTTACCATCAAGAATTGTTTTGAATTTTGTATGGTATGTTGCTCACTTTTTCTGATTCCCTAAGTACATGCTTGGTGTGCTTAATAGATAATCCAACACTGACGATTGATATTTGATGTGATCATAACTAAGTTTTAATTTCATGTGTAGTGTCATTACAATTAAATCCAGGAGCAAAAATAAACAATAAAAGCGACAACTCTAAGGAGTATTGTAATGTAACAATAACACGGTACTTCCAGGAGCAGATTGGTTGAAACATGACTGATTTCGTCTTATAGCTCTTAAGAAAACAAAGACAGTTGTCAAGAAGAAAGCGAGGGTTTTTGCCGTACCTACTCCACACAGACTTTTAAGGGATGGTAAGTAGGAATAATTTTCTTTCGTTCGTTCCGCCCATCTGTCCCGTCAGCTTGTGCATTTACTAGTTTCTCAAGTATTGTGCAAGTACATTACTTTGTGTATATACGCCATGGTAAATACATCACCCTCAATTTTTCAGTTTGGCTTGTATTTTATGTACCAGTGACAGGGACGTTTTGAGTTTAGGCCAATATCTTGAAGAATTTAGGCTGCAAAGTCAGTTTTGGTTCTTTCACTTCGAGAAATAAAAAAAATTAAATTCGGATTATTGGATGCAAAATAAAAGCATAGGTTATGGATTGATGTCGGTCCATTTATTTATCTGGCATCGATACGCAATGTTAAGGTCTTGTTTTAGGCTATCAGACCTCAGCATTCATAGAATCACATAAATGTTAATTTTAATATTAGGATGTGTAATGTGTTAAACCGATCTGTGATAATTTCACGGTCAAGTGATTCCAATTACCCTTTGCGTTCAGCTCATTTTATCGTGCAATATTGCCACTGGAGTCGCGTAATTAGGCATCTAAGTAATGAGTATAAATAGTAATCGATTAAAATTAGGTTACATTGACTTGTATTTTACGGTTCAGTGGTATGTACCTACCTTCAGCTAAGCTTAGGTTTTCCTTTAGTCACTAGAGTTTGTATTTAGCTGTGTCGTGTTAAACAATTGAAAATCAGGTCATTATGATCTATATATTTCAGAAGTTTTCTTTTGGTTAGCTTTTGGGTTTTGGATTATATATGTGAGACATTATCGCCTTTGATTTAAGATCAGTATCAGCTCCATATAAATCAGTGACAAACTTGGTAAATGTAATATTATAGTTTAGTGGTACGTGCTTACCTGAGGTCAATTTTATTTGGGTTTGCGTTTAGGCTATTTCTCAGAGTACCGTTTCCCTAGAGTCAGACAATTTGGAAAGAAAATATACCAAGACTTCACCTCATTAATGAAAAAGAATTTACGTATGGTATTCGTGATTTTGCTAATGCAAAGGAATTTACGGTATTCATGATTTTGCTAATGCCGTTAGCTTCATTTCTTATTGTTTATCCCATCAACGTTATAAGTATTTTGTTTCCAGTATACTCTGAAAAGTGGAATCTGCTATGTTTATGATGTCTATACGTATCTAATTTCAGATCACCAGCCCATGGAAATAGATATCGCCCCAAACAAGAAGATCCGACAGGTAATGGTGAGGATTCCAGAGGCTGTGGAGGATATCGACGACCACAATGACCCCTTTAAGTGTCCCTTGTATGCACAAGATATCTACGAGTACCTCATGGTATGTTGTGTGTGTCTGTCTGTCTTTTTGAAAGAGAGAGAGAGAGTCATCGTGGTCTTCGATTGCTTTCGAAAACCTAACGTACATTTAGCATAATACTGCCATTCAAAGGATAACGTGTAGTCTTTTCTTCTTAAAGATAAGAGACTTCTCAAGTCAACTCGTGAATAGAAATCTTCTGTAATGGCCGGGATAAAAGGTCAAAGCCTCGCCACGGTCAAGGTCGCATTGTTGAAATCCATTGAAAATAAGCAGGAGATTGTTGATATTGTCTAATGCATATTATCCTGTAGAATATATGTATGTGCATATTTTGCAGATACTTACTGCCGTGATTAAGATAAAACATTGTTAGATGTTTTTTTTTGTAGAATCAAATAATTAAAAACAAGTTTTTAATTTGAACTATTTTTCAGTCTGTTGAGAGGAAATGGGTGTTTCCAGCTGAATACTTAAATAACAATCCACGGGTGCCTTCCCACGCCCGGGCAATCCTGGTGGACTGGCTTATTGACGTACAGGTACACATTTTTATACCGTCTTTGTATCGTGTCTCCATCGTGAATGATACAGGTATTACATATTACATTTACGACGGCAGCTTCAAATGCGTTAAACTGTGTTAAAATTATTTAAAAGTAACATTATCTTACATTTCTTCCCATATTCGAACATAACTTTGGCAAACTAATACGTCTTATATCATAAATGTGCTAGGTTTCCTGTATCACCTGTGTAAGCAGATAGTTTTATAAAAACACTGTTCACATGCGAGAGATTAGGTACCAAGAACATTCGTTTTCTACAATTTTCAGCAAGGTATAGTGATACCTCTCCGTCTGTCCGTTACTACATAATTTACCATTCGTTAACATATTAATTAAATATCAAGGCAACGCCGATGACAACAAGGATAGTTGAAATAATTTATTTAGAGGTAGTTTAAAAAGCAATGCTGGAAAACACACTGGTTACGAAAATTCGATTGCGTACACACAGATGGTGTTAACCAACAAAAGTCAATGGTTTCTATGTAAACTCTGCTTATTCGTATTATCATAACAACGAATGCGTCCTTTATCTTTTAGATGATGATGATGATGATGATAATTAATAAATACTTTGTTTAAAGAAGACAACTCAGTTACAGAACTAATCTACATTGAGGCCTTCTATCTTTTCTGTATAATAAATACAGTCTATACAACATATTGTTAACAATCTGGATACTAAATAAGTGATTTCATAGGTATCTGTTAACACAAACATATATCAAATCTAAAATATCACCCTGCATTGAAACATTCAACTGCGAAAATGATGCAGAATTACAGAAAAGCAGGCGGAATTTATTGTACTAAAAATTTTATTATTGTTTATAAAGATTTCATCCATTTGAGACGTTGATTATAAAATGAAGCTATGCTTGGAGCCTGTCTTATGTCACTGGGATTATTGTTCCATACCAGTGAACCAGTATATTTAAAATATTTTTTTTAAAAAAACCCATCTACTTATTTTACACCTTAAATTTGGAGTACCACCAACATCTCTTTGGTGAAAGATATTGCTTAGACAGGAATAGCTTTTCTGGATACTTTATATATCAATTTGGCCTATAAATATTCTTCAATGTATTGATACAATCTTTATATTATTCATTGCATCCTGGAAATTGTCTATACATTAATCTAGAATTAAATGGCAAACCCTCTTTTGGAGTCTAGTAATTTGGAGAGACAAGGATAGAGATGGGGTCTTTAGTTAATTATATGATCTTTTGTTCCTGCTTTATGCAATGGTGTAACCTTGGCAAGTTTCCAGACTATTTGCCTACCAGCTATCGATTGGATATTGCAGTCAGTTGACCACCCGCCACATGATCAAAATTCCGAGCAAATTACGAAGTTCGCCGAAGTCTCCATGAAATGGTCTATACTCTCTGCTATTGCAGGTGCAGCTACCTTTAGAAGCCTTAGTCCTATCATATCAAATCCTGTAGCTTTATAATCATCCACTTTTTAAAGTATATTTCAACACAAATTCTGGATTCATTTCATGGAATTTAAAACTTAATATTGTTTAGTAGATTTTAGCACAAAAATAGTTCCATATCAGAAAGTTCTGGGTTCTTGAAGTTTTTTAAGTAATTTTAATGAAAATTACATGGTACACGTTTCATACGACACATAAATCGTACGATGTAACAACATGGAACCACTGCATCTGTGATATCAAGTAAAAGGGGTAATAACTTATCACGAAACACGTTATGAAATAAATTAGGTGATAACGTTTTGTAATCTGATGGAACCGTGCTATTGAAAGCGTATATTGAGGCCAAAGTTAAACATTCTGACGCTGCCATCTGATCGGCAACGTAAGTTTACTTTTCTATTGGTATGAACCCGTTTTGGAAAGTTAGCTGGGTTTTTTTGAACATCTTTTCACTAACTTTTCTATCAAATTGCAAATATAAAAGTTATTGTCTAAAAAGATTGCTCAGATAAGAAATATTTCCCAATCTATAACAGGTTCATCAAAAGTTGTCCAACCAAACCTTGCACATTACGGCTGCTCTGATTGACCGTTTTCTGTGTATGTGTCCTGGGATCGATTTGTCATTGCTACAGCTAGTTGGAATCACGTGTCTTCTTATTGCCGCTAAATTTGTGGAGAGATTTCCTCCTGAGGTGAGTAGAAATAGTAAATGGTCACCCCATTCATTAGCCATAGTTTGATCCGTGCCGTCTTAAACAATATTGTAGGCTCTGGGCAAAGTAATGCACTGGGGCCTACTACATGCCCTGCTATTCAGTAACAATATGGACAGCATGATGCCCCTAGAAGAGTCATGCCCAGGGCAACTGCCCAGTGTGCCCATGCCTTAAGACGTCGCTGCATTTGCTCCAATAATGCTACACATTTGTCAACGAATATTTTCCTTTTAAATTCCGTGTAAAGCTCTCTCTCTCTCTCTCTCTCTCTCTCTCTCTCTCTCTCTCTCTCTCTCTCTCTCTCTCTCTCTCTCTCTCTCTCTCTCTCTCTCTCTAGCGTTGTCCGTTACGGATTACTGCCATCTCACCTCTGTGTGGTTTCGAGTCTAAGATTCGGCGAATGTGGATATGAGAAATCTTGCCAGTAGCTTCTCATGGGTCGGTAGTTCTTTCCGGTGATTTCCCGGTTTCTTCCTCCACCATTAATACTGGCCGCCATGAATAGCCTATCATGTGCTGAAAAATGGCGTTAAGCCCAAAAACATCTCTCTCTCTCTCTCTCTCTCTCTCTCTCTCTCTCTCTCTCTCTCTCTCTCTCTCTCTCTCTCTCTCTCTCTCTCTCTCTCTCTCTCTCTCTCTCTCTCTCTCTCTCTCTCACACACACACACACACACATTATATAAATATATAAACGCTTTTGTTTACTTATGCCAATGTAAGTAGCATCAATTTTGTTTAAATTTTGAGTGAAGTCTGTTTAGTCTGATACTTCACCCTGCTCTATGGTCAGATTGCAGAGTTGTGTTTCCTGACAAACCACACGTACGTGCCAAACCAGGTGTTGGAAATGGAGCGATGGATTCTGAAGACTCTTAGTTTTGACCTCAACATCCCCGATCCTACCATATACCTCGACCGCTTCCTCCAGATACACGAGTCACAACATACCGATGAAGTATGCATTTGTGTAGGCATTCACCATTCACATTTGGGTCTGTCTTTGGATATATCTTATAATAATAATAATAATAATAATAATAATAATAATAATAATAATAATAATAATAATAATAATAATAATAATAATAATAATAATAATAATAATAATAAATTATAATTTGTTTAGTAATTTAGCCACCGGCCCATATTACAAAATAAAATTAAATAGCGCGTGCTATGGTCATAAAATGTGCTTTTCAACTTATATAACTTCCTACAATAAGAAAAGTGCATAATATTAATAATGGTGTTAAAAACATTATGTATCGTTCACTATTCGTGCAAGTCCAGGATTATCTAATACGAAAAGCCAAGTTGATAAAGTAAGAAAGGTTTTATATAAATAATATATTACTATGACTCATGAGGAGTACAAATATTTCATGACGGAAAAAATAATAAACTTGATTAAAATATTTCTTAAATTGTCATTAGTTGAACAAACACAAACAAAATAGAAAATTCATCTCTACCAAAAAAAAAAGTTTATCTGGCATAAGTCACAGCACCTATTTTTTCTCAATCATATTATGCCTACCGGTCTCTACATTCAGCATGTGCGATGAGAACTTAATTTAGCAAGTAACTTCCTACAAAAATGGTATTTTTCTGGTTCAAATTCATTTTAAACATGTTACTAAACAAACATTGATGCGAGTAGTTAAAAAGTCAGTTTTTAAATGCAAAATCATTCCTTTTTGGGGAAAATAATGAAGAAAAAAAAACGGTTTTTTTGTAACGTAGCTTTAACTTTTTTTAATGCATCGTGACAGATTATAGTGATGTCTAGCACTGGGGCCTCATGCCACAGACATGTAGCATCATGTCCCAACCTGTCACATCCTAACACAAGGTCGACCAGTCACAATACTAACCTATTAATGGTACATATTTGGTATGACACGGCCGCAGTTTGAACTCGCGACCTTCCGCATTCAAGGCGGAGACTAACCACTTGTGCTACCGGAGCCGTCCTTCCAAAAAAAAAAATAACAACATCTTTAGTCTGATATACCCAAAGCCGAAGGAAATAACACAAGATATCTTTAACTTTTGGTTTCATCTAATCTTTTCAACATTAAATAGCACGAGGTACAAAGTAGGGTATCGTCCGCATTCCATAACATAATCGGGTTATTGGTAGTTTTTGGAATCCTGTCTGCAAACGTTGTGCTGCACAATTTTAATATCATTACTAAATTCATATTTCCATAGCAAGTAGTTGGTTTTATCACAAAATATTACATTCTCAAAGCATCCTTTACACTAAAACAGCCAAATCGTTTTGATAATTCAAAATCCTTGAAGTTGCTTTTTTTTTGCCTGAGCCTTGTCTGATTAGCTTTGACCAAATTTTGGATGAAAACTAGACCCATATAATTGTAATTAAGCATGCACTCAATAAGTATTTTTTTTTTCAAAAATTATTTTATCGAGATTGACCATCTCAGTTTTATCTCAACCATTCAATAAAATTTAGTTTGATGGAGCTTTGCGGTATCAGCGCAATTAGCAACATCAGCGTAAAGTATTGCAAAACTATCATTAATGTCTTTGGGATAAACACATCTCTGTTGCATTAGAGCTTCAGTTGTGTAACCAAATGATTATTAAAAAGGGAAAACATGATAAGATTCAAAAACAAACGTGCCTTGTACCTAATGTACATTCAAAGTGGATAGTTAAGCCTGTAGGTGTTCGGACACAGCTTAAGTTATGTATGTATGTATGTATGTATGTATGTATGTATGTATGTATGTATGTATGTATGTATGTATGTATGTATGTATGTATGTATGTATGTATGTATGTATGTATGCTTTTTACTGACTGCTCATGTGGTCTAAGTGATTAGAGCGTCCGCCTCGGATGTGGGAGGTCGTGAGTTCGAACTCGGCTGAATCAAAACCAAATGTGGGACATGATGCTAATTTGTGCGGCATGTCCCAGTGCAGGACATTACTACTATAAGCTACCAAACTGCAGACATCGTAGAGATAAAGACTTAAAAGCACGTTAAAACTCGTAAACTATTTTACAATTCATATCCTTTTACATATTAACGACAACCATGATGTATCATTTACTTTATCAAAGTATTTTAAAATCGACAGAAGGTAATAAAATTTACCGTTTCATTTAGAGACATTTTTTTAGTTAAAGCCTGAAAAATAAACATAATATATGCTGAATATTTTCCAAAATCCTGCTTGTGCTTCGGCTATCAGCCCCTTGTCTTGCCCACGTATATTACGAGTATTTAAAATTTCAGTAAAGACTTTGTGTAGTATCAAAAAGAGAAATAAAATCTGTAATTGTTTGGATCGCTCTTGTCACCGCACTTATATATGATATATAATTTTCTCCAACTGTTTATGAAAATAGCCGTGATCAAAGATTTTGCTAAATGGTAAGATTCATCCGTGCACGGATAAAAACGTATGTATCATATCAGGTCTGAGGTCAGCACTATTTTTCATTAAAAGAAAAGTTAAATTTGTTTTTGTTTTTTTTCTGCCTGTTAATCAGTCTCATAATATCTTGTGAATTTTGTTTTATTTTAAGTAACAATAGTTCAGCATTAAAATAATATCCCTCCATTTGAACAAAAGATCACCTGAAAATATCAATGGGTGTGTGCCTTATATTACAAAACTAATAATGGCTTTTGTCGATAATTTTGATAAGATGTTTACTTAGTCACAATAATGGAAGGGTTCGGCTGGTTTCAGTCAAATTTTTAATTACGTTGAGATAAAAAATTTAATAAATGCATAACGATAATATTATTTACAACCGTTTTCAGTCTGAATAATTTAAAGGAATTATGTATTCTCTTGCAGTAAAAAGAAAAAGAAATAAAGCAGGCTATAGAACCCCTGTATGCAGCTGTATAAAGGGGCGGCATTTGGCTTTAGAACTAGGCTTGACATCCACTTGTGTCGTGTCTTCGAAGCCTAGTTATATCGACCATCTTCAGTGTGTTCTCATTGTTACTAAGTTGGGCGATGTATATTCATTTTGGAGGGTACCACTCACCAACGAGGAAAAGTAGGTCACATTGACCTAAATATCCATCTTCGCTAGCCAAAATTCCAATGTGATAGTCCTACACCTTGGCGTATTGAGCAAATATTACTGTGCTTCAGGTCTCAGAATTTCATTGGATGCGGCAAGCCATCGCATCCAATCAAAATTAATTTTGTTAAAATTTGAACACTGTTTATAATCGGTCGAGACAAAGGGAGCACACAACTTGAATGGACTGATAAATATGCAATTTTCCACTGCTGGTCTGTGTTTGCACAAATACCTTTCACTCAAACACACCTGTAAATGGCTTCCCTCTGGAATGTAGTCACACTTTCGATGTTAAACTTAAAAATATATCCTTTTTAGGTCAATTGCCTCCACGATTTTTGGCAGATGTACAATGCACCAAGCTGTTAGTGGACATTACATAGGGAGGTAAGAAATCCGATATCACTAGGGCAAAGCACCAATATATCTGTTCCATTCGCCAAGGTGTTGATGGGGGTTATCATCGGAACCTTGTATATAATTAACAGCATTGAAGGCACTCTTCTTCTTTCCTGTATCCATCATCTCATCAAATCGATATAGTACCATTTTTCAGCGATATGAACGACTATAAAAATGTTTATTAAAATGTAAAAAAATTATAGTAGTTTCAATATATTACTGTTTTTCAGCTTGTACAAATTTAGAGAAACTGTTGAATAAGCCGATAACGTCAATGAGATATTACGTGTCATAGGTCTTTACTGCACAGATGTGAACCAATTGCGTCGGTGGTACTCCTGGCATTAAATTTTATAGCAATTAGCTGAAATGAATTGAATTACCCTGATGATGCAAGATTTGTCAGTTATGTCACTGCGAAGAAGGCAAGACTCTTGCTACAATGAAGGATTACGTATGTGATGTTTTGAGGGTACGAACAAAATTTAAGCTGTCTGTTCGGAGATCTCGATTTCCATGTATCTGTACAGGAGTCCAAGTCACAATTTTACAGGTGAAAAACTACCTTGAAACCTATATTTAGGGAGGTGATCAGTTTGTATGATGCAGCGACAGATATCGATAGGAGTGCGATGTCTGACAAATTTAGTGATAATATGGAAACTCATTTTTAACCCAACTATGTACACTGCTTGCGGGAGGGTGATATCGGATATGTTGAGTGAAATGTATGAAATAGTACATGTATGTGAGAATTCATTAACTTAAATGTTCCAATTAACTGCATGTAATGAGTACATACCTTGGCAAAATTTAAAGAGCTGGATGAAAAATGTACGTGTAATGATTACTCCATGTTTTAATGGGGGGTGAGGCATTATGATTTTACATCCATTAACGAATTATCTAGTTATAAATATTTATTATACATACGAAAGCATAATGCCCTAAACATTTTATAAAGGAACATTCACGATGTCAGCAGGTACGACATATGGCTGGCTACATATTAGACCTGACCTTGACGGACGTCAAGTTCGTGCATTTCGTGCCATCTGTCGTGGCTGCCAGCGCCATCCTTGTGACACGAATAATATTTGACATCAAGGAACCATGGGAGCACAGCTTTGCCTATCATACCAAGTACTCTCAGCATGATCTTACCAAGTGTGTTAAAAAGATGGCTAAGATGTTGCTGTCTGTTAAACTCTCAAAACAAAAGGTAAGTTCACTTAAAGGTTAAAGGTTAGTACGTTTTGTTGTAATTCATTCTTATAACACTTATTGCGTCATCTTGTCAGCAATAAGGCAATCATCATTGCTAGTATTTGGTAAAGACGATGTTTAAGTGATTAAATGTTCATTAACATTGTTTTTGTAACTACATAATGCACAGCAAGCAAACATTGATACATGAAACAAGTCTGATTCATTTAAGTTATCCATTTGATCCATTTAGCGTTAATAATTACAAAATGGTGGAAATGGATTTTGATATTAACATTAAAGTACAAGGTATTTAAAATGAGACGGTAATAATTGTTCAGAGAAACTGCTTCATTTGACAATGGATTTAAAATATAAAAAAAATCCTTGGAAAAAGTTGATATAAATTTCAGAAAAAAAAAACCCAAACATTTTGTAGCTTCATACGTGGTGCAATGCTTAAGTGAGCATTAAGGTCTAATTTTATTTGTAGACCCTTGGCTGAAGTTTGTTCGTGCTTCCGTCCAAACAGATTAAAATAAAATATTTTAAGATTTAGTGATTAATTTCTGTTCATGGTGAAGCATACACCCATTGCGCAAGTAAGGAATGGGCATAGTGTTGCCCCTTGTCAATCGAACCTTCCATTTCCCAATTAAGTTTTCGAGTTAAATCTCTGTAGCAAGTTATTCATGTTTTATAAATTGTATATTAATTGAATGAAAAGATGCCAAATTGAATACCAGTACATGAATACACATGAAGTCAAATTCCAAGTCAGGACCACCAATAGAACAATTTAATCCATAAAGAATCTGTATTTTTTTATTTCCCAGGCTGCCTTCTCCAAGTATTCTTGCAAGGAAATGTACTGCGGTGTCAGCAACCATCCTGTTCTAAATGATGACCTCCTTCTGAAAGAACTTGCAAATGAAGAAACCTTGGTTTAAAGGGTTGACTATTTCCAACTGATGTTCCCTGGCCATGTAACAGACATGTTACTTGAAATGAAATAGGCAACATTTTTGTTCTGCAGTTTTTCATTTTTAGTGTTGTATACTTTGAAATGAATTAGGCAGTTCAGTATTGCAGTTTTTCATTTCAGTATCAATGTATAGGTGTCACTTGTTGAAGAAAAGTTTTGTGATGAGAAAAATTGCATGTAATGCACCATGTTTGTATTGGAGAGCCAATATATTCACAATATTTCAGTCATAATGCTGGGTATCAACGTTTTTTAAGCAAACACTGATGTCCCATTTGTATTGATTTTGAAAGTTTACACTTTTTTTGCTTCATTTATGGAGCTTTTGTTACTGTTGTATTTTTCATTTGTTATCATTAGTTTACATTTTCATTTGTTTCTACAGTTTTGTTATTTCAATGATATACATAATTATATGGTATTTTCCTTTTGTTGTCTATTTGATATTGAATTTTTACCTGTGGTGCAATTATTTTTTCTTACATTGATATTTTCTAAATGCATTTATACATAGTACAATAAAGGTACTGAATACTTTTTTGCAAATAAATTGTATTGAGCCAAACATAGAGCCTTGCATATTTTTTTGGGTTTAGCCAATTTTTTTTATGAAAAACTTCCATTTTAGTCTCTGCTGATCTGTCCATAGAGGAAAGCTTGACACAAGTGATCAGTGGAATCTGCGTGCAAGTCTTTCAACATGTCTATCCACACAGTAGATAAGCAAACATGTTAAAGTTGTTCTTCACTTTCTTTTATTTCAATAATATAATGTTCTACATTTGTTAGATCTGGATTATAGCCTCAATATGCACCTTCCTTTACCTAGCTGAAGAACATTCCTCTTCAAAACTGAGGTGAGGGCTTGACACATGCCATGACCAGTTTGTTTTATAAATGTTTCAACAGAAGATAATGTCAAACTTTGTACTTATTCTCTATTTACTAATCTACAAAACAATTTTAAGCAGCAATGTTGTTGTGGAGGTAGTAGATGCTATACTCAAATAATCAGTGATTCATCTAGAATACGAAGCACATACTGTCACATAACCAAATTTCAATATGAAGTTCAGAAGGTCAAATTCATGAAACTGTTTTCAACAACTGATTGATCAATTAGTTATGAATTATGACCTCTTGATTAAGCGAAGTCAATCTCCTCCTCTCTCTCTCTCTCACATGCACATTATATAAATATATAAATGTTTTTGTTTACTTATGCCAGTGTAAGTAGCATCAATCTCTCTCTCAAAAAGATCTTCCTAGCAAATCTGCTGTCTTAACAATCTGTAAAGCAAAACTGTGCATGTTATTAGGTCCTATCTTCTGGCATTCATAAGGCTCATCGATTCCTATCCATGGTGGGATGTTAAAGATACTGCAATATTTGGTTTTGCTCCAGGCTTTTTTTTGGAATATGGAAGGGTACATGGCAACCATTCAAGATTTTTATCTAAGTATTTTTTCTAGTTTTACCAACTTGGCATCATGTGAACCCTCTCAAAACTGAAAACTTGGGCAAGCAAAAATCACTTTTCCTGGTCCAAATTTTCCATTAAATATCAATTCCGCAAACCTGATACATATAAAAACCAGGTCAGTGTCATCCCAATGGCTTTCAGTCTTGAGAGGTTTTACTGCTCTTTTAGTTGTTTCACTTTGATAAAGTTGTTTGATAATTATTTAACAGGTCCCAAATTTATAATGGCTTTAAAAAATGGCTTTTTTTCAAGAATTAAAGTACAATTTCTTCAGGAAGAAAAAAAAACTACTCCAATCAAGTCATTTGTCATACAAATAGCATAGGATAGTATCCTTCTCGGATACAGGAGGTTGCGAATTCAAACCCTAGCCAAGCCATACCAAAGACTTACAAAAATGGTACTAAAAATTGACTCACTTTGCGCTCAGCATTAAGATGTTAGTGGTAGGCCTGGTTTCAGGATAATGTGACTGGGTGGGACATGTACATGTCTGCTGCATGATGCCCTATTGCTAGACATTACTATAAACTGCCATACTGCAGACATTATAGCACTATGACTGAAAAATTGTTAAAGTTACAACAAAAATCCAAATCTCACACACAGAACATTTTTACAAAGAACAGATATTTATTGTAAAACTTCACAATTAGGTTGAGCAGGTATTCAAAAAGCGCAAAGTGGGGAAAAACGTGAGGAATGTTTAAAAGCAGAACCATATCAAAACAAGCTGTTATAACAATCTTAAAACATAGATCATGAAAGGAAAGATTATTGTTAATGAATGGAAAGTTTAAAATAAGTGTTTGTTGATCAATCACTGTAAGCATATCGATTTTATATTAAAAAAACGATGAAATAATGTTACATCGACATGGTTCTTACCCCCCCATTTCATACTTATGTTGCTCATACTCATTGAAACACCTGTTTAGAGGAAATTTATTCTTATATGACAAGAGATGCTTATATATTTAATTTGTTTTTGGCTTTTCTTAATACACATTTATATTGTGGGCTTGATCAATGAACCTCACCCTGACTAGAGACATTTATTTTGTGAACTAATATTTGGCTAATATTTCTAAGAGTGGGCGTTAAAAATTTAGATCATTATATTTGTAGGAAAGCATGTTTATCTTAGTCTGAGCCTAGGACATTGGAATCCCCACCATAGATTGACCTGTTATTATTGAAGAAAAAATACTTGCAAATACTAGGCCAAGTAATGCATTATATCAAAATGCGAAGAACATATCAGAGAAGGATCACCTCTCATATCAAACAACACATATAACTGAACACTCTTAATGAACACTTGGGCATTATGACAGCACTTAATCAGGACACCCTCAATGTGGACACAAACTTTGGAATTTCTTAAGCATTTTTTGTGAACATTTTAGTTTTTATTTTATTTTTTTCTATTAATAAAAAATGTTAACTATCAATGGCTGCAAATCACCAGGTCCATTTTGCAGAATATTTAGTAAATATTGAAAAAAATGTACTGATATAGGATTGGTTTTACTGCATGAAATTCTTTACCATATTTGAATCAAATACTGTTTAAACTAACTCAAAACATTTAAAAAGTGTTGTACTGCTTGATGAAGATAAAATTGCAGTCTGCTCCTAACTTTATATTCTATAATAAAGTATTAAAGCGTTAAATCAAAGACTGTACCGAATGTCATACTTGGGTAACAGAGCCACAGTTGCTATAATAATCACAAAACAGCAGAGGGCGATCAATATTTCAAATGACAATTCATGTCAATTGCAAAAACAAATTTTGAAACTGAAAATGTACAGATTTGTTTTGTTGCATTCCAAGTTGCTGTGCAAATTTAATGCCAGTGGCTATTATAACATATTTTCGAGGAAACTCGACTTCTGGCAGAAAAAAAGTGGCTGGAATACGAGCTTTAGTATTAAAATAATGATTTGCTAACCAAAAAAAGAAAGCTGAGACAAAAAGATAATTTTAAAATAAAACTGGTAAATATGAGCACAATCAGAAGATTTCCACAGTGCAATCTCAAATATTTCATTGCTTTTGATGAGTCAACCAAGAATGAAAAATTATCTTTATGAAATTAAAAAAAATTCTTTCATATATTTCTCTACTCAATAAAGAACAGCAGATTGAAAGTTGGCATTAACTATGTAATAATAATATAATTAATATACATGTAATTATTATTATTATAACCATGTACTATAATGTAAATAACTAGCATTGCTATACTTGTGGGGTGAATAAAGATTGTAAGAGATTCAGATCTATCCCAATTTATTATTTAACTGATGGATGTAAATTCTATAGTTTGCCATACAAAGCAAATGATGCTAATCTAAGAAACATCACATTTAAATCTTGCTACTTGCTGACACAAATATTTCCTAATGCTTCTGAAATAAGTAAATCATTCTGAAATCTGTCATTTGAAATCTTATCTTTCATTAACAGAAGTACATCCTGACATTCCTGTTTACAGGAAGTCGCAAATGGGGCATCTAATCCTAAGTTTACGAGCACTAATGTCTTGTAAATCTCAATTAATCCTCTAGAATATGCTGGGGGATTAAGAAAAGCTGCTTTAAACTCTAGGTTTGACATACGATCCAGTTTTTGCCCTTGAGCCCTAAGTAACCTACACAACTCTAAGCCTAGAGAATGCAGAAAATTTTCTGTGGCAAAAACACTGGGTTCTAATGCAACTTCATCCTCTTGTTCTAGTGGTTGGCTTTCTGAAGTAAAATCCTCTTCCTCTCTGCACCTTGGCAATTCCGGTAACCCCTCTTCACTGCTCATAGCACCTTCCCATGTTTCAAATTTTCCATCCCCCCACTCTCTGACATTTAAAGAGGCAGGAGGTGAAGATGGTGGGAATGGCTTGGTTATAGGTGGGATTGTGGCTAACAGCTGATTGATATGTTTCACAATCAGACGGATGAAACCGACATCTTCTCTGTAGGTGTTCATTTCACCTTTATCAAATAACCTCTCACTTGAATCCTGCAATAAAAGAATAAATATCTTGTTATGAAAAAGACACCTGAACTCACAACTAACCTGGCCCTATAGACAACTCAACTCTAAAACCCACCTGGCCCTATAGACAACTCAACTCTAAAACCCACCTGGCCCTAAAGACAACTCAACTCACAACCCACCTGGCCCTATAGACAATTCAACTCTAAAACCCACCTGGCCCTATAGACAACTCAACTCTAAAACCTATCTGGCCCTATAGACAACTCAACTCTAAAACCCACCTGGCCCTATAGACATTTCAACTCACAACCCACCTGGCCCTCTAGACAACTCAACTCTAAAACCCACCTGGCCCTATAGACAATTCAACTCTAAACCCACCTGGCCCTATACACAACTCAACTCACAACCCACCTGGCCCTATAGACAACTCAACTCTAAAACCCACCTGGCCCTATAGACAACTCAACTCACAACCCACCTGACCCTATAGACAACTCAACTCTAAAACCCACTTGACCCTATAGACAACTCAACTCTAAAACCAACCTGGCCCTATAGACAACTCAACTCACAACCCACCTGGCCTAAAGACTCCTTAACTTACAACCCAACTGACTCTATAGACATCTTAACTCAGAAACTACATGGCTCCATAGAGCTCTATTCACAACCCACCTGGTCCTATAGTCACAAACTGTCTGGAGAACAAAGCTCTGCCTCTAAATTCAAAGGCTATGATTTTCAATAAAGGTTAAAGCAAAACAATTTCTAAGTGAAATTAAGCACTGTTCTAAAAGTATTAGTACTGGGGTTGGAAAGAGAACAAATTAAAATTCAGAGTGGGTGGGAGATGGTTTAATGATATTTTCTTCTAAATGTGGGTTATATTCACAGTTAAAATTTTTGAGGGGTTCAGTGTATGAAACAAAGCTCCTCAATATTTATACTTGTTCACTCAACATTTGTATGGCTACACTAATGCTAAAAATCTGTACAAATGGTTTGTAATTTTGGAGTTCCAAAGTCTGTTCTTTCCATTTCATAACAATATGGGTTCTGTTCTTAAGAAATTTGCCTTTAAAATGGACCAAAAAAAAAGCCACAGTGTCTTTTTGGTTGATGTGACAGATTCGTGCCCAAATGTTTCATGTTTATTCCATATGCTTTGGACACTAACTTTTCATGGCTTGATGTGGTGTTGATAAACACCTTACAAGTTAAAATGGATCCAACTAATGATCATGATTTATATCAATTATCAAAAATTATACACTGTACAGACACTTTTTCCAATATACCATATAAACCTGTGTTAAAGTCAACTGCAAAAAACATAAGCCCTGATCTGCCATCATATAATTCACTGGCAGATCATGGTCAATGTTGTTTGTTCCATTCATTACACCTAACAAACTGCACACTTCCAAATCTTGTTTGATGCAATGGCAGACTTGGATCTATACAGTTCGCAGCTGGACCTCACTTCTAATTGAGGATATAATACAACTGTAGACTATATGAGATCAGTAAAACATTACACTACCATATTTACAGTATATTTTTGGATGGGATAAAACAATTTTTTTTCCTGTCCCAGAACTTATTGTGAAACTTCTTTTCACCTAGATCATGTGTCCCAAGACTTAGGAAATTAAATAAATGTGTTGAGTATACACCCCATCTCCCTGCCACTGTATGTGAATAATAGGAGTGAAGCAATACACTAGTGCAGCATACAGATTGGATCCATGATACATAGCCTGCGATATGATAGATATCGATACACACATGAACTTGATGGTCTTTCCATCTTTGGAAGGTAGGTGGTGTACTTTCAAGTAGACATTCTGGTTTTATTTTAGGCATGCAGATGACAGATAGACACATTTATTATATATTTATATGCAATTTTTACTGATGAGAAGATATCAGCCATACTTTCAAACAGACTACAGACTCCATCAGTGCCTACATTCACTGGTTAAATATCTCTGCATAAAAAAAAAATTAGGGGTTACCCATGTATGATTTAAGGAGAGATGATACTATTTTATCTAAAGGTAGATCCCCCTTTATCAAAGAAAAAAGGAAGGGTATGAAAAAACAGCCATATGCCAATATTTATTTAAACTTCAATATGTCTCTCTTCTTGCTGCACTTTCTTGCAGCTCTCATGAAATCAACATCTGGTTATATACACATTAATCTGCTAATTATTTCTGAGCATACTCTGCTTCTTTTCTTTGTATCAGTATTCTTTCTATACACCGCTTGCTTTGTCGGCTTGAATATGATGTGACTCTTCTGTGCAATTTTCCAAAGCTCACAGATATTATCATTTGGATACATCTGCTCAACTATTAGATTTATCACAAACACACTTTCTTTGTTAAATCTGTAGTTTACTGACTTCTATGCTAAATTTCTTATCTGTTCCATAATGCTGTATTAAGTCGATCTATGCTTATACAGACAGAGTCATTAAAATAAATATCTTTACTGATTTCATTTTTTACCCTTATTATATTCAATTTATCTTAACCCTTAAAATGATGCATGTATATTTTTTGTAGCACATGATTCACAGGGAAAAGTCAAAATTGTATTATATTTTTAAATTGTCTGTATTTTAATTAGGCTTAGTGTTCTGCCTTTTGTACATTTAATTTTCAAAATACCACTGAAAGGGTCATGTGGTCTATTCTATGTCCATTCAGAATGTACATTTGATGTATTTAACACAATTTCGGGCTCAAAATCACTCACTTGTATCTCCATTAATGCTTTTCCAACTCTAATAATCTGCTATACTTCATAACTTTAAAAATTATTGTTATCGTTTTCATCAAGTATTTGCCAAACAAAATCATAATGAACCACACTGACATCAGACATTTTAGGTTTTCTAGGTAGCCCATACTTTAAACACACTTTGTAAAACTTTAGTCATGAATGGTTCAAACTACGCCATAATGCTTAGACCTGGGCATATTGTGCTAATCAAATTTAGTTTCACAATCATTCTTGTTTTGCTTGAAGAAACCAGATGTAGTATCTGAATAACAGATGTTGCAAACAGTTAAATAAAAATGTATACTTCAATGAGCACATTTCCATGTGGGTCTTTCAAATGAATTTGCAGATGTTCTTGACATATTTAACGACTTTCTTGAGAAAAATCTCTTGCTCTGCCAATACTTCCCATTTGTCATGAAGAGGATAAGCTATGCTGATTTCTGATTGGTGGTTATTGTTTAACCTGGACCAGAAAAGCAATAACCACCAATGAGTATTCAATGTAATATATTTCTCCATGCAATGCACAGGTAGCATAGCTTTCAAATTGACCAAAGGGTTCAAGATACAATTTATAGTAGAAAATTTGTGTGAAACTGATTAAATGATGAGTAAAGTACTTCATTATACACATGGAACACATTTGGAATGTATAGTATAAATGCTAAACATACTTCTGGGTTAAGATAATTAGCATGGAGGGGGCCCAAATTATGAACCATGTCACAGTGTTAACTTGTAGACCACGAGTGGATATTGTCAAATCATCTTTTTTGTCTTTGCTAATAAACAGGAGTGACTGTGACTGCAAATGCTGTTTCAGATGGATTTTAATTTTACAGAAAAACGAGGCAACTAATAATAATTATTCATGACTACTAAAGACTAAACTAACATGCATACAGTAAATATCATTTTGTATTGATTCTCCAACTCATACTTTGATATGTATATCATTTCAGCAAAAGTATCAATGCACCAATATATCAATGAATTGTTTCACCCCTAGTGAATAACATAAACAAAACGTTTAGTCGATAATAATATTAAAAGTAACCTTAATTATTAGCATATATTCCTCTTTGTTCATCATGGGTAATTTATCAAACCAAAAAAATAAACTAAAAGTAATTTATCAAACCAAAAAAATAAATAAACTAACTTTGTATATGTTATATATGTATCCATACAGAAGTGTGTATAGCTTATATCAGATAACACAAGACACCTTTGTACTCCAAGGTTTGAATATGCTATCAGACTTGAGAGCTAGAGAGCGAGAGAGAGACTGCTTGAGGTAATTGCCATTCATTCATAACATGGTGAAAGATGTAAAATAACCAAGATTGTATAATATCTTGGTTAACAATATAACAACATCTTGCAAATAAAAATCATTTTTTAACATAAAATCACTATGAGTGCAAATGACATTGGTTACAAAAAGTGTTACAATAAGTGTTACAATAGCAAGTTATTGCAGTATATACTATTTACCTTGCAAATGTTAATGCCTGTTTCTATCAATTATGATTACAGATAGCAAGCTAATAGAAGCCCAAGTGGTGATTAAACACAACTGACAGAGATGCAATGAACTCATTGTTTAAACTTTCTAACAGGAAATCAGATACAAAGGTTATTTTATTGCAAAGCGAGCCAACCTCGGAAGGTGACTTTGGATTCTTTTAAGCATGCTAATTATTTTAAATACCAAGTTGGCTGACATAGGAAAACCAACTTGACTTTCTTTTTACCAGCATTCATGGAAATTCTAAAAATAAGTAGAAACAATATAAGATTTTTTGACACAATCTAGTGCTTTGTGTAGGGACAGACAGTTGACAAGAAGAGTGTTAAAGGGGTGAGAATTTGTATTACTGATGTTGATAAAAAAATCTTCCTTTAGTCTTTGCAGTTTCCAATTCAGGAGATGTATTGTCTCCAATGATGATTTTTCTTTGCATGAGGAAGCTAACAAATATTCATGCACCAAAAGTATGAATCATACGTGTGCAGAAAGGCTGGAATGATGAGATGCTGCTGCATTGGACTGAAGTGTTTCATCTCAAGTAAACACTTTAATATTTATTTTAAAAAATTTAAGTTTTATTGCATTTTTCTGACATGTAATTATTTCAAATGATTTAAAAGGTGTCCAACAACTTACGACTTGAAAAATGACATATCCAGAAATATACAGTGTACAAAAAATTTACTTTCAAAATTGATTTATGTCTCCCAATATACATGGTAAATACAGTAACTCAACTATTGATAACTAAGGCATGCAGCATTACCATAATTACCATAATCGTCATGATGAGAAGATGCCTCAGTGGAATACAGTGTTTTATCTCAAGCGAAAACTTTAACATTTTTAAAATAAAATTTAAGTTTGAGTGCTTTTTCTGACATGCAATTATTTGAAATGATCTGAAAGGTGTCCCACAATTTATGACTGGAAAAATGACATGTCCTAGAACATAGAGTGCACAAAAAATAATTTCAAAGTTTAAAAGTTGATTTATGGTGTCCCAAGAAATACAGTATTACAATATATAAGGTATATACAGTAACTAAAATATTAATAACCAAGGCATTCAGCATTACTGGAATTTATTTTAGTCTGAGAAAATGCACTGTCTTGACTGCAACCTCAAAAAGTCCAAAATTTAACCCAAAACTTCAGACAATCATTGCAGCCCATAGTACTTTAATATTCTGAAGTTCTATGGTAAAAAAATTAACAATAAAGAATGATTACAAACTGGAAAGTTTAATTTGGCTATAATTGTAAATGATGCAGGAAATCTATATAGTTGGAGTAACTCTGGTTATTCCAAAATGGCAGTAATGGTGGTAGTTACTGAATGACTTCAACACCTATTGCATTTTACTACATAAGAAATTTTGAAGTTTTATATGCATGTTTTTAACAATTATTTTCTGGCAACTATAACCATCATTTGCCAATAGGTAAACACACCCTGCATTTATATATCAATGTTTTGATTATATATCACAACACACAATGCTTCCATGTATCACAACAAACTATGCTTCATGTATAAATGTTTTCATGATAATGTATCACAACATAATCTGCTTTCATGCATGAATGTAATGATTATGTATCACAACAAACTATACCACATACATAAAATGTTTTGATGATAATGTATCACAAACTATGCTTCATGTATAAATGTTTTCATGATAATGTATCACAACACAAACTGCTTTCATGTATGAATGTAATGTAATGATTATGTATCACAACAAACTATACCACATACATAAAATGTTGTGGGGCCCCGAGTGGTCTAAATCGATGTCCGTTACGGATCACTGCCATCTCACCTCTGCGTGTGTTTGAGTCTAGGATTCGGCGAATGTGGATATGTGAGAAAGCTTGCCAGTAGCTTCTCGTGGGTCGGTGGTTCTTTCCGGTGATTTCTCGGTTTCTTCCTCTACCATTAATACTGGCCGCCATGAATAGCCTATCATGTGCTGAAAAATGGCGTTAAGGCAACAACAACAACAACATAAAATGTTTTGATGATGATGTATCACAAACTATGCTTCATGTATAAATGTTTTCATGATAATGTATCACAACACAAACTGCTTTCATGTATGAATGTAATGATTATGTATCACAACAAACTATACCATATATATAAAATGTTTGCATGATAATGTATCACAACACAGACTGCTCTACATATCAATGTTTTGATGATAAAGTATCACAACACAAACTGCTTTCATGTATGAATGTAATGATTATGTATCACAACAAACTATACCACATATATAAAACATTTTCATGATAATGTATCACAAACTATGCTTCATGTATAAATGTTTTCATGATAATGTATCACAACACAAACTGCTTCCATGTATGAATGTAATGATTATGTATCACAACTATACCACATATATAAAATGTTTGCATGATAATGTATCACAACAGACTGCTCTACATATCAATGTTTTGATGATAAAGTATCACAACACAAACTGCTTTCATGTATGAATGTAATGATTATGTATCACAACAAACTATACCACATATATAAAACGTTTTCATGATAATGTATCACAAACTATGCTTCATGTATAAATGTTTTCATGATAATGTATCACAACACAAACTGCTTCCATGTATGAATGTAATGATTATGTATCACAACTATACCACATATATAAAATGTTTGCATGATAATGTATCACAACAGACTGCTCTACATATCAATGTTGTGATGATAATGTATCACAACAGCCTATGCTCCATATATCAATGTTATCATGGATGACAACAAACTATGCTGCACTAGTCATTAAGTGCATCATCATTAAGCAATTCCACAAAGTCATTAATAAGTACAAAAATTCAGAGGTCATTCCCATTGGATGGAATTACACATTATGCCTTTCATTTTGTAGTCATTGCATTATAATACCCACTGACCCAAAAAAAACAAAATAAAGATTATGTTTTGAATGAAAAACCTATCAATCTACATGACATAAGTTTTGAAATCAGAACTTAAATTTTATCTTAAAAATATAATCTTAAGTAAAATGTACTATACAGAACTACAACAGATCAACAACAATAGTAATAATTTTTTTGCTTTCTTCCTTTTCTTTTTGTCGAACTATTTCAGAATGTTACAGACTTTTTATTAAAGAAAATTAATAAAATTAATGTTTATGACTGTTACTCATTCCATTTAGTCAAAATCAACATTATAAGAAATGAAATGAAGAAAAAAATTATGCTAAATCACAAAAATGAAGAAAATTGAAAAAATGAAATGAATTTATGACTTCTTAGTATTATAGTTACATGAGAGACCTATCTTATTTATGATATGTACAGTGATCCGGTTATGGCTAACAAAGCTCAATTCTAGTCACAAATAAGTGTGTGTGTCTGTGTGTGTGTGATTTGGATTTTTAATGTAGCTTTAAAAAAAAATCAGTCATATTGCTAGGATATCTGCAGTATGGTAGTTTATAGTGGTGTCTAGCACTGGGGCATCTTGCCAGACATGCAGCATGATGTTCCACCCAGTTACATTATCCTGACACCAGGCCGACTGGTCCTAACACTAACCTCTTAATGCTGAGCGCCAAGTGATGCATCTATTAGTACCATTTTTGTAAGTCTTTGGTATGACTTGGCTGGGGATCAAACCCACAACCTCCTGCATCAGAGGCCGACACTTTAACCACTAGGTCCTTGAGCTGTCATAAATACATCAATAAGAAGTCAAATAATAAAGATTTTCTTTTATTGTTATATACTGGAAAAATTTATTTTCAAAACTACACTTCTTTTCAGAATTGCCCTCCCTCCCCCAATGTACTCGCATACAGATTTGATCCAACTGCAAGAATAATTGACCCAGATCTGCTGGTCAATTATGTGATGACAGATCTGGGTCTATGTTGTTTGTTTTACTAATTAATCCTAATAAAACTGCAAAGACAGATTTGCTGGTGTACAGTGTGACAGCAGGTCTGGGTCAATGCAGTCTGTACTGTATGATAGCAAGTTTGGATCAATGCAGTTTGCGACTGGATTAGACTTGTGAGTATATACTGCTCCTATGGCCTGTTCAGAATTTACCCACATACACTAATATGTATAAAATAATGTGACATAATGATGTTTTCAATGGCATAGTTCTGCATATACTGTCTATAATGAGTTTGTAATGTTCTGCATAGGTCTATAATGTATTCAACTGCACGGGTTTACAAATGCCGCATAATATGTTTGATAGTACAGCATAACATGTTTGATAATACATTTTGTCTATGATGATGTGCTTGACTGCATATACCATCTCTAATGATGTGTTTCACTGCATTATCTATCTCTAATTATGTTTCACTGCATATACCATCTCTAATGATTTGTTTCACTGCATACTCTATCCCTAATGATGTGTTTCACTGCATACTCTATCTCTAATGATGTGTTTCACTGCATACTCCATCTCTAATGATGTGTTTCACTGCATACTCTATCTCTAATGATGTGTTTCACTGCATATACCATCTTTAATGATGTGTTTCACTGCATCTACCTTCATATGCCATGGTATAATGCACTGATAAAAAAGGGTCTATTCATTTGTTCTACTGACTACTCCAAATAAACTGCAGATCTGCTGGTGCAATGTCACTAGACTAAACTTATAGGAAAGTACTTATGGCAGGCATTGAATGGCTATCCAAAGTACATTTATGAATACCACATGGCACACATCAGTTCTGTCTGCACTCACAGTACATTGTACACTCAATGTTTGTAAATAGCTTTCATTTCTCCTTGACATTTTGCACTGTCTTAGCTGAGGAATGTTAAATATGAACATTACAAAGTATTTCTTCTGCATCAGTGTCTTAGAAACTACTTTCAACTAAAAACAACTGATATCTGAAAAAACTATAGATGAGTAACCAAGACCTATAAAAGACAGGACAAAAAAACAATTAAAACCCTCCTCCCATCATCTGTTGATTGGAGAAAGGGATACATTTAAATGTTCCATGAAATTATTTTAAACATACAATAACAAGTGTACCATGAACAGCACAGTGCTCATATGTCTCTCTTAAGACACTAGTAGGGTTGTTGTTGTTCTGGGGCTTAATGCCATTTTTCAGCACACAATAGGCTATACATGGTGGCCAGTATTAATGGTGGAGGAAGAAACTGGGAAATCCGCAGAAAGAACCACCGACCCACGTGAAGCTACTGGCAAGGTTTCTCACATATCCACATTCGCTGAATCTTAGACTTGAACCCACACAGACAGAGGTGAGATGGCAGTGATCCAAAAAGGAGAACGCTTTAGACCACTCAGGGCCCACAATAGTAGGGCATGGTTTGTCAATGGAAATCATGGACAGATGTATTTCAATGGTCTAGATCAGTAGTCCCCAAGCCCCGGACCAGTACCGGTCGGTGGATCATATGGTACCGGGCTGCCCAAGGTACATTAAATTATTTCCATTTTATTTACTGAGGTATATTTCTCTCTGGTTTTTGAAAATTTCCATGGACGAGAGCTTAACCGGGAGCTGAGAGACGTCACCTAAAGCTGCACCAATACTGTGCATGCGCAAAATATCATGATATCGGGGCGGATTTAGGTCATGTCTGGAGCTGAGCTGCTACAATCGGAGTGGAGTTGTAGCTTTGGTGGAGATAAGGTGTGTATCGCTCTTCTCTCTGTTCACCGGTACTTGTTTAACAGTGCTGGGTGAACGTGTATATTGTGTTTGCTCAAATTTATCCCACAAATTAGCAAAAATGAGTACAAAACAGACGTCGTTAGAAAGTTTCCTTGGGGAAAAGAAAAGGCCCAGTGTCTTCACCTTCAAAATACAAAACTTTTAGCAGAAAATAGCATGTGTCCTACTTGAAAAATGGATTAATTGGGACAGGTGATTCCCACATACCAACCCCGCTCTGCATAGTTTGAGTCGACCAGATCTCTAATGAAGCAATGAAACCTTCAGAATGCCCAGCATCCTGGATTAAAAGACATGCCCTTGGAGTATTTTGAAAGAAAACAAAATGGAAACACGAAGGACAGAAGAAATTTATGAAGGCCACCACATCAATAAAGGAGAATGCAGTGAGAGAATCATATTTGATGGCTAGCCATACTGCTAAGGCTAAAAATCCATTCACTATCGGTGAAGAATTGTTCTTGCTGCCACTAAAGACATTTGCCGTGAACTTCTAGGAGAGGCTGCTGTGGAAAAGATAGCACATGTGCCTTTGTCGGCTAGCACTGTGACTTGGTGCACTGAAGAAATATCCGAAGACATTGAGACAGTTGTTGGAGAGGATTAATACATCATCGTGGTACGCACTCCAGGTTGACGAATCTACAGATATCTGCAACAATGCAATACTACTTGTTTATGTGCGATATCTATATCAGAAGGCTGTACATGAGGATTTGTTATGTGCACTATATTTGCCAACCAACACCATAGGAGCAGAACTGTTCAAGTAACTGGATAGTTATATATCAGGACAACTAAAATGGTCCTTTTGTGTCGGCATATGCACAGATGGAGCTGCTGCCATGACCAGACAACTGTCTGGTTTAACTACTTGGATTAAGGTCATGGCGGAATACCCTGAGATTGCCACCACAGCACTTAAATCCCTATTGCCATTTCCGACATCCTATGTGAAGCGGGGTTTTCTGCAGTGACAGCAACCAAAACCAAACAATGGAATAAACTGGACATAAGCAACACACTTCGGGTGTCATTGTCTCCTATTACCCCCAGATGGATCCGTCTCATTGCAAATAAACAAATTCACGGTTCTCATTAATTTTGCGTTCTAGTGAGTTAAAATGTTAAATCACTTTATATTCATCTTTTGATGTAACTGTATTTTATTTTGAAGGCATGTTTAAATACAATTAAATTAAAATTATTAAATCAAAACAATCTAAAATATAAACATTCAAAGTCCCCCCCCCTCAGCGGGCCGAGGTAAAATTATCAAATGCTAACCGGTCCGAGGCAACAAAAAGGTTGGGGACCACTGGCCCAGATCATTGGTTAAGGTATGTAGTCTTGAACTAAATTTACTGTGTATAATTTATCCAAAAGCTTTTGTTGATGGTACATGGGTAAGAACTAGGTAAGAACTGAAACTTTGGAGCACAAAATATTTTTTATTTTTTTCGCCAATGTCAAAGTGACCTTTGACCATTTGACCACCAGTCAATAGTCTACTACTTTACTCTAAGTGCAAGCCACCCACAAAGTTGAGCCCACTTCTGTGCTGTAGTACTACTAATGTTATTGTGTGGAAATCATTTATCTTTTTTAAGTCATAGTGACAAAGGCTTTGGACCAATTTACCCTGAAAAAAGATATGCAAGTTATCCACAGTTTTTAGTATTTGCTGATGGTGAAGAACATGAACTATTGTGCAGAAACAAATTTGGGAATAAGGTAATGAAACCTTTTGGTGGAATTATGATTGTAGATGACACATTAACAATGATCCATAACTTTCCAGGATAGCATCCAGAACTGAATGTAATCATTAACAAATGTAAAACAAAATTATATAGGAAGCAACCAGAATCATGACCGTTATCCAGAACTGATAACCTTTCTCCAGAATTGATGACCTTTATCAGGAAATGATGATGGCATATTTCATGAATATTCAAATATATGACATTGATTAAATTATGGACATATACTTACTCCAACATGTACATCATCCCCAGTATCTTCAATCCATTCAAGTAAGGTCTTCATACATTCAGTCATATTTCTGTTTCCATGGTAACTCACAAAATGACCAATAAGTAAATCCAAGGCACATAATGGCTGAACTGAACCTGTAAAAATTATATAAACATACAAATAAGTGCACAAATGAAAAGGATTTGTCAGCAGAGATTCTTCTCAAATTATAGCTGGATGTCTAAGTTATTTTTTTAAACACACACACACGTTTAAAAAATACTCAGTGGGTAAAAATGATCATTTAAATGGAGGAAAGATTTTTTTTACACAGAAATGTGTTTTGTCATCCATAATTCTGTACTCAAAGAGAAACAAACATAAATGAAACATAGTTTATACAGCCCTATGCTGCTCTTTTTCAGGGACTCGGTTTTCTGGGATTATTCTTTACTCTGCAAATTGAACTTTCTGCATGTTTCTTTGTTTATTAATACATAAATTGATACAAGAATACACAAAAAGAAAATCCATAACTAATTGATTTGCTATTTTTTCTGGTAACTACCTGCAATATCTATCATCTCATCTATTCAACAGTATCCAATTTTATTTCTTAAACAGTTTTGGAAAATGTGCAACAAAAATAAAATCTGAGTTTAAAAAGTATTTTATTCTGGATTGATTTTTTTCTATTCCCTCAGATAAAGTCAAGGAATATTAGGAAAAATTCAAAACATTTTTAAGTAAATTCATTGGCTAAGGATAGAACCATCTTGTAAAAATGTCTGAGTCTTCAAGGCAGACCCTTTTATATCAGAGCAGAATGAGTGTTTGGAAGGGCAAATCTGGCACCATTGACAGGTTTCTTCATTCAATTAAGTTGAACCTCCCCCCTCCCTTACATTTTAATATCAGCATTACATAGCTGAATCAGGTTGATAGTCTCAAGAACTGGAATAAACAAATAATACTCATCTTTAGTTTAGAATTTTACTGAAATTTTTTATGCTGCAGGTATAGGTCCAAAAGAATATATGTTTATACTTTTATGTTTTAAGGAGTGATGGTAGAAGGAGAAGAGTGTTCTGTGTGATCATTGTGGCCTTCATAAAATCCTCAAGTTAGGAATGAGTTAGATAGGCCAGTCAATGGCTCAGCTCTCATTATTTTTAATCCTCATGAAAGAAAGATTACCGTTCGTCTGGACTTAAAATCTGTCTTAATCGTTTTGAAAATTCACATAGAAAACTGCAGGTACTTAAATGTCAGCAGTACACTTTAAAGGGGGGATACATTTCTTTTCTTTCTAGAGGCAGCCAAATAGAAAATCATATTAAACTAACACAGACATGACTAAGACTAGAGTGCTCCTGAAGGTAGAGATAGAAGGAGAGATATCAATTTGTAATTGCCATTCCACCATAGACAACCTTGTTCAATAGATAGGGCATGAAGTTTTCCCCTTTCTCTTGTAGGCTCTAAGTAGAGCAAGAAAATGGTCTTGCTTGTAATGTTCCTAAAGTCTCATAACAGGGTTTAGTTAAAGACCATAAGACACACAAGAGTTCCATTTTGGATTAAGTGAACAAGACACAGATTTCTACAGCTCAAAATACCATACAATGGTGGATGGGAAGACTTGTTAAATAAATGAATGTGCATGCCAAGAAAATGGGGGACTAAAAGCATGACTTGAAATGGTATGATAGAGATGTGGGTATTTCTTGGGATCTAAATTTCTTGTAAAGTGGTATATAAGAACATGTGAATGTGGAAATATATCAAGAACAGACACCATACATGGGAAGGATGTTTTTTTAAAAACAAAAATCATTGAAATCATGTATGATCAGAAGGTAGCCCTGGAGTGTTTCTCCAAGCTGCAGAGAATTTTGGGGTTTTCTGTATTTTAGGTCTTTGGACACAACTCTGATGGAATAAGCCGATTAATCTTGTTTACTGCCCTGTCAAATAACCATACCTCCTCTGCGTAAATAAATTTGAAGGAGGATGCAGGTATGATCTCAGCCTGCTCAAAATCGAACTCCTGTAATTCCAACATGACTGACAGAATGACCATGACTTGCTCTCATTGTTGGATGTATGGTTCCATCTGTGTGTGGGAGACCAGTGGGTAAGGTGAGCCATAGTCCTGAGACTCTTCTTGTAGAGTAATGGTATTGTTTCTAGCTGGATAAGGGCAATAACTTTTATCTTTCCTGGGCTGCTTTAGGGAAGATTCCTGAGTGTCTCCACCCAGTTGGGCTCCAAGATGAAAGATATTGGTGTCAGACTTCAACTGGCAACATCAACCCTGCCTTAATGCCAGGACCCTAAAGTCCAAGATGGTAATAAGAAAAGGATGGCTTACTTCCCTGAAAAGGATGATCCCACATTCAGCAGGGATTTAGTGAGATTATCAGAAGAGATAAGCCGATCAGATCCTCTTCTCACATCTGGTACTTGTGTGGTGATTGCCAATCTCCAAATGAATTTACAAATAGCCTGGCAAGAAGGGGGTCTCAACCTGATCCCTACCACCATACTGATGTGGTCAGGTGACTTAGATCTGTAGGAGGATCCAAATAAATGTGCTTGATTGAAGCTCCCTCTTACCAGGAAGGTTTGATCTGCAAATTACCTCAAGGCTATCTGTTCTAGGAGGGTGCTGTTCCTATTTTTGGGGGTGGCAAATTCTCACTCTCTCTAAAACCAAGATGAGGACCTGCAGAGAGCACTGCTTCCTTCTTATGGGTGTGTGTGTGTGTATGGGGGGAGGGTGATCTGATGTCTTGTCATACCAACTGGGTTTCCATGATTGGTGACCAGTGAAGGCTGACCAGTTAGTGGGAGGAGGTGCACACATCTCTCACCTTTCTTTAGGTTTGAAAAGTGCATGGCTCTTCCCTCATTGGAGAATGTATATGTGCCCCACAGGCTTGGAGAGGTCACTGATCATCCTTTTTGCCTTGATCTCTGCCATGGTTATTCCTCCCTTGGGAGGGACCTATTGATTCTTTGACATTCTACATTTCCAAAGAGACTAAAACTGAATGCAATGGTCTAGAAATTCCTTTCTGAGTTTGGAGGACCCAGAGAAGTCACTTTGTCTGTGAAGAAAATAAGTGGTGTGGGTATCCCATGGGGCCTTCTTGTGCCCACATTTCCCATGCTCTACAATAAACAATACAAGGAGTGTGAGTGCTTACAATGTCAAGCATTGTATGTGTGAAAAAAAACAATGATAAGTGCTGTGAGACCTGTAACTACACCACTTACAGATTATAATACTACTGTAAAAGGTGAGAATTTACATGTCACATCATGCAGTGCATAGTATACATACAACCAAGGAACAGTGGTATGCAGAATACAATTACACCACTTTATATCATATTACTACACCTGTGTACAGACAACTGCCAATGATAGGTTATAAAGAAATCAAGGTGAGTAGTGTGATCTAAGGAAACACCAACAAAGATGCTTATTAACAAATACTGTATTGCTCTCACTGGAAATAAACAAACCAAACAAGCACCTTAATTTAAAAAAAAGGGAGTGCAATTAACCCACTTTAATGCATACAAAAATGTGTAGGGTTACTAACCTTTATCAGGAAGTAATACTGAAATAGTGTTACTTTAAAACAAAAAGCAAGACAGATAATAATTTCTTAATTAGAAAGGTGGTGGGTGACCCCCATATATAAGCTAGCTTAACATACATAAAAGTATGTTCACTAGCTTAATTTATCACAATTAAACTGATGGTAATAAATTCTGAAAAATAAATCTGTAATAGTAGCCATTATTTAATGCCAGCAAAGGCACACATTTCACAGAAATGATTTTTGCAACTTGTACAAAAGTCATCCAAGAAAATATAAAGACAACTGTGCATGTGTTGTCAACTTGGACAGCAGACTGGTTTCATGTTGTTATGTTCTGGATTCTTTCCATAATTCTCTACAGAAGTTCATCCATGGGAGAATGAATTTTTAACATAAGGAAGAAGGACATTACATCCCAGAATAACAAGCTATGGAATAACAACTGGTCATGTATTACTGAAATTAAAACATAATTTTGGTCTGTTTTGTCCAAATATATCATAAAAATAAGAGCCTTTTCAGTTGCATGTTCACAAAAGTAGCTAAAATCTATACTAGTAATCATCCCATCCCCATCAGCAAGTACTAAATTTATACAATCATCCTGTCCCAGTCAACAAGTACTAAATCTACACAAGCAATCATCATGTCTCATTCAACAAGTACTAAATCTACACAATCATCCTGTCCCAGTCAACAAGTACTAAATCTACACAAGCAATCATCCTGTCCCAGTCAACAAGTACTAAATCTACACAAGCAATCATCCTGTCCCAGTCAACAAGTACTAAATCTACACAAGCAATCATCCTGTCCCAGTCAACAAGTACTAAATCTACACAAGCAATCATCCTGTCCCAGTCAGCAAGTACTTAAATCTACACAAGCAATCATCCTGTCCCAGTCAGCAAGTACTTAAATCTATGTAGTCTGTTTTTTCTATAATCTAAACATGGGGAAAGAGTGGTCCTTATGAAGAGGTCTTTATACACAGGTAGATATAGTGATCTGTGTATAAATGGGATCTTTAGAATAAAAGTCGTTAAGCCAGGTGGTTGCTTATGCTGTGGCAAAAACCCTATGATCAAGGAAGGATTACCTATTGCATTATTGATTCAACTGTTCCACACAGTTTTGCTTTACTTATATAACAAAACTGTTATCAGGCTTTAAAATATGTTTCCATAACTTGTAATTGTAGACATGTCTGTACCTAAATTAATCCTTTGGGTTTTGTATTAGCTTTTATGAGGATAAAATTTCACTGTACCAGTTATTGAGATATCTAGGGAAAGCAGGACATCTGATGCCATGGCCTTGACCTCAAGGTCATCTTCCTGCAGCAGGTCAACCAGAATCTGCCACACTGTGAAATTCAACTGGCCTAAACATATTAATAAAAAAAAATATTACATCAAGAAATATTTCAGTTGGTACCATGTAGCCACTATTATGCTGAGGTACTGCAGAATGCTACTACTTACATAAACATTTAAAACAATAATGAATTTCTTGAAGAGAAATACTTGGAAACTTCTTTAGTAAATCAAAGCCATTTAAACTTTGCAGAGGTATAGATGTAAGCTGTCAGTCAATAGAAAAATGGGTGTTTTGTCATGGTGCACAAAACAAAGATTAGTAATAATTTTAAGTCTGTGATGATGTAATTCATGTGTATAGAATTCAAAAACTAATTTATGTGATTGTATTCAATGTATGGTTAAACTCTCCCTTGATAACTCACACACAATGGGGTCCAAAAACATAGATCAGGCTATAAACAAAGATGTAAGTTACTGAGGGACTTCCAAATGGCATCAGTACACAATTAATAAAATCCGGTTCAGTACCCACGAAAGTAGTCCCAGTCTATTTTTAGATCACTTTTTCCTGTCTGAGTTTGGTGGTGATACTAGAGTTAGATTTAGGCATTCTTGGTAAGGATTTAAAGGCAATTGTTTATTCTTTAAAATGTGAGCTTATGGTGTGGTTGTCTGTGTGTATTTCGGCAACAGTGCACATTGAGTAATAAGGTCATGGTGATGATCCGGAAGTGAAATCTGTGTTCCATTGCCTGGTGTTTTGTTTACAATTCAGCCTCTCAAAAAAATGCAGGTCAACCCTTGACAAGAACTTCACTGTAAAGTCATCTTTGAAGGTATTTTAGATTAACATATGATTTGTATTGATTGTCACACAGTGGAAAGTTCCATACTGAGAAACAAATGTAGAGACAATATAGTAAAATTAATTGTGTTCTATGGCCAAATGAGGGACTTCCAAATAATAAGTGAGCTCATCCATGATGGGCATCAAGTAAACCATGGGATGGGGGGGGATGGTGTCTGAATGTTCTGTTTAAGGGCTGGTAACTCATTTTATATTAGCATCGATAATACTTGTCAATGAAATGCTTTTTCTAATGAAGTTGTTTATTATTCTATATAAATTACATTTATTTTCAAGATGCCCAACATCTGAAAAATTGTTATTATTCCAACTGGTTTCAAAAAACATTCACATGTATGCAAGAATTTGTTTATTACATCACAGCTTTTTGTTGCTGTTTAGTCAGGTTTCATGCTTCATATATGGCTATTATTAAGCAGGGAGTCTACAAAATGGGAACCAGACTAACTGCTTATACACCACCAAACAAAATTCCCTTTTCCAAAAACTAGAAACAATTATTTTGTGAAACAATTGTGTATGTTGAAACAAAAATTATGTACTACTCAGTAGAGTAAAATATTGATGCTGTGATTTCATTGCAAATACTGGTCCTCATCCTTGAGTGCCAATTCAGGAGTTCTCTAAAAGTCACTTCTCCACAAAGATCCTATCTGTGAAACAAAGCTCTTTATTTAACTAAGTATTCATTTTTCTTGGTTGCCTTGCCATTTTTGATCACATTTATGAATGAGTAGGTAGTTTACTTATTTTAAGTACACAATAATATTTATAACTGTGTTTGATCAATTGGAATGAGTTCAACTGATTTATGACCAGGGGTTGCTACTCGCTAGATCTAATGCATGAAGGATTTGCATGCCTTTTAACTTTTATTTTATTCAACACTTTTTTGACTTAAAGACACAATTAATGTGACAATACAAAGGAAGTCAGCTTTGAATTCAGTGCAACCATACAATAAATTGTTCCGTAAGTCAGATATCAAAACAAGGTTGGTACTTAATTAAGTTTTCAGCAAAAACGCTAGTGAACATAGCTGTTATGATCAATTAATGAATTTTACCTTTGAATAAAAGAGTGCACATTGCATTTATGATGATTACACTTAATCCAAACTAAAAGATAGAACTAAAACACAAATTTCGCTTGATCAAAATGTATGTAATTGATAATTATTTATACAAGTAATGCATCCAGCAGTCAGTGATATTTTCATTGATCAAAATTTTGTTCAGCATCATTATTTATAGTTTACTACGAAGGTATATAGAAAAGAACCTGGAACAATATATATGACTTTTTATTAGAAGTTTATAATTTCATATGTTTGATTAAAATTTCCAGGATTTATCTACTGCTTTTGAAGATAAAATGAGCTATATATCAAGGTTTCATTTACCAATTTTAGTCACAATTTTCTTCAGTTTAACAGGACTAATATTTGTTTTGTATTTTCTAGTTCAAACAAAATGGGATCCATGCCTGACCCTGTGTTATAAGTGTGTTTGTAGTTATCGGGGCACTAGTTATCAAGGGAGTGTTGTATTGCTTCAAAAACTAATTTTGCAAGTTGAACCTGTGTATAGAGCGCAACTCAGTACAGAAGCCAGTAATGATACCTGACATTCTATGAAAAAGAAAACCACTTTCATACCAAAAACTAGGATCCATTAAAATATATGTGATATATAAAGGACCTGATTATAATGTATATTTTTTATGTCATTTTCAGCACATTCTTCAGCTTTATAATGCCAAGGAAATGGCAGCTAGGTGCCTTTCCCAAAGACAAACCAAGGCAGCCAACCCAGGCTGACCTGGCAAGGTACGAACCTACAACCGTAGGATACCATGGGTCCTTATCTCACACAAATTAGGTACTTTAAGTGGGGTGGGGTGGGTGGCAGTGCAAATAATTCTCATGGTATTGTCTGCTATAAGGGTTTTCTTTCTTTGAAAAGAGTCAATACTTCTCAAAGGATCCTTAAGACAAAACTGGTGTAATAAAATCTTTCATGCACAGTGAACTTTTCCATGCATATTTACCTTTTTAAAAAAGTTAAAATCTGAGACTAAATTAACAATTTGCCTTTGAAAAAAACTTTTGTATACTGCAAAGTGAACATTGTGGAAAAACGTATGTTACCATTCCACTTTAGAGAGAATTTGTACTAAATGGATACAAGAAATACCGTAACAAAACATTAGTTCAATTATTTGAAGAGATAGGATCAGGGATGAAAAAAGCTAGGAATATATCCATACTATATGTAATCCAATTACTTGTTTGTTAGTTTTAATTTTTATTTTATTCCATTATATGTTATTGTAATGATAATTTTGTCTACTGGATTTGATTTTTTTTTAGAAATTCAATTAAGTTCTATTTGACCTGATAAATAACATTGAATCTTTTCCTGACCTTGATTCAGAATCAGTGTCAGCTTTGTAGTAAACAACTGTTTTTTATTATTCACTTCCAAAATATAAATCATTGATTTGAGCTAAGGCTATGCTGTAGTATGCGACTTAAGACAATTGATAAAGTTTCCATGATGTTCGAGAATGTGGTTACATGACCCCATCTGGGAATCTATTGTGCATATAACTCATGTTACCATAAGAATCCATTTAGTTGTGCTTTAAACCTTTAAAATTCAAAAGTGTTTTGTAGTGACCAATTTTAGGTGAATTTTTCTATATTTTGGAATTAGTAATTTATTTTCTCTAAAAAATACTAGTGCTCATCAGAATTCTTGGACAAAGACATTTATTGAAAATTATTCAGAAATTCTAAACTGGAATATTATTTCTTTGTGATTCAACAAAGAACTGTTGACACAGAAACACTTTGATGGTTATTGAAGACATCATTGCCTTCCATCTTGGAATTTTGTTGGCAATTAATCTGTGATTCACTTAAAACTTTATTGATAGGACTTATATTTTTAAATTCTTGGATTAATTTTGGATTTGATTCATAAACCATAAGTCCTTTTTCTATTTTTACCTAGTTTTTTTTAGGGAAATAAATTATTTGTTAAATTTTACAAAGCTTGTTGGCTTCACTCTTTTCTTGTTACTTTTGTACGAGCCTAGACACGTAACAATATGGATGCCCCTGCCACCAACTCCTACTCCAGTATGACTGTATACTGCTGGCAGGAAAGAGCAATAACACACAACAACACAAACAGAATGCATGCAAATGCTCCTGTATATCCTGAGTCAAATCTATGCAACTGTTCTGGGTGTACAGATCATAACCTCCATGACCATGTTATCCTTAAGTCAAATCAATACAGATCTTATTCATCAGGGTATACAAATCAGGACCATCCATAACCATGCACAACCACAAGTGAAATCTATATAACTGTTCCCCATGTACACAATATTAGGACCATTATTTACACTGTAAATCCCAAAACCACTTCATTTTGCGGGGTGTACACATTGTTTCATTAAGGGTGTACAGAACCCAAAACCATCCATAACCCTGAACATCCTGACCTGAATCTAAACAAATGGCCATTCTGCAGGGTGTACAGAACATAACACCATCCATGATCCTGTACACCATGAGCAATCCTATACAACAGTTCATTCAGCAGGGTTCACAGAATATCAGAACCATTCAATATGCTTTTACACTCCAAGACATCTATACAACCCAATAAATGAACAAGTTATGACTGTATTCCCACACTGAATGTACAATTAATTTTTGACTGGATTATATATTAAATGCCATGACTTGCCAACTTAACACTTCACTCTCTGGCATGGTTGTACTGGCAAGGATTTATATTACAAATTGATTATAATGCAGAACAAATTTACATCAAGACTGAAGCATTTATTTACCTGATTGCTTCCACTGATATTTATAGAAAAAATAAATTAAGTAAATTATCAAGTAAATATTTTCCTTACAAGTTCTGAATCTGATGTTGTCCAACATTTTGTTCCAACTGATTTGAGAACAGTGGGATCATGTGATTTAGTCATGTGATATAGTTATGATTGGTGCTATGTTCTTACACCTTGCTCAGAGAATTTTTTATTGACATATGGAGTCTTACACACATGTGTAACTGACTAATCTGATTATTTTTTTTTCTTTTTGAGTAACTAAAGGAAACAGCATGTGCTTGTTAATTATAAAGTTAAAATATTTATCCCTGGCAAGCAAAAGATGGACACTATGTAACAAATGTATGATATATTTTATATGAAACTGGCACATATCCAAAATTCTATTTATCACATATATGCAAGTTTGATATTTTGTACTGCTACATGGCAAAAATTCACTGGTACATCATGAATTTTATCTGAAAGCCTTAGATATTTTGCTAAATTTAAAATGTGAAATTTATATGCACAGGTTCAATATAAAAATATGAAAGTGATTCCTGAAACATATTTATTATTAATATTTACGTAAAATTTTACTTCACTGATACCTAGACACTGTGCTGGATTATACAGAAGGATTCTAGCATTCTGACGGATCACTGCAGCACATGCCAGCTGAATGTCAGGGCATCTCTCTGAGCTACTGTGGTTACACAGCATACTTATCCACATCTCCATGGCAACACTACTGCCCCCATCTTCATCCTGACAGAAAAAATAAATCATAATCAATTAGATGTTTACAGTATATCATAAATATCATTAAATCTTTTAGAAAATCTTAAATTTGATAATACCATAAAAGTAGAATTTTGGCTAATTAGAAATAGTCAAAAATGTAAAAATTAAGGGTAGTTTTACCTTATTACTTCAACATTTGGCATTTTCGATACAGCCTTACAGTTTAAGTCCTACCTAGTCACCAGGACACAAATTATGTCTGTAAATGGAAAACATTCCACTCCCTGTTGACCTGTGTCTTGGTTGTCCACTGGGCTCTGTACTTGGCTTGCTCTCTTCATTCTATACTTGGCCACTCTCAACTGACATAGATCAACACATCAAGTGTCTAACCCAATGGATGCTGATGACACTCTATTAACAGCATACAAATCTAGCTGCTCAACTGTTGAAGATGAGGCTACCAACCAAGACTTATATAGGTGCATTTCTGATGAGAAGTCATTGATGACATGTAACATTACTCCCTTAATATAATGCTGTCCAAGGACACCATAAAGCATAGCACCTTAAAATGAAGTACATGATACAGTACTCCCTTATTATAATGCTGTCTAAGGATACCATAAAGCATAACACCTTAAAAAGAAGTACATGACAGAGTGCCCCTCATTATAATGCTGTCCAAGGACAGCATAGAGTACACCTTTAAAAGTACATGACAGAGTGCCCTCATTATAATGCTGTCCAAGGACAGCATAGAGTACACCTTTAAAAGTACATGACAGTGCCCCTCATTATAATGCTTCCAAGGACACAATGGATTTAAAAAAATAGCACCCAGATTAAAACAAAGTAAAAGAGGCAATATTCCCTCATTATAATGTTATCCATGCAAACTGTAAAGTACTCACCTTAAAATGAGGTACATGATACAATACTCCCTCATTATAATACTATTCCTTGGTAAACTCAATAACATTTCATGTTCATTAACACTGCATGAATGACAATATTAGTCACTAAGTTTAAAACTGTGAAGGACAGCATTAGTCACTAAAGTTGAAATTGTGTGAAAGACAGCAATAGTCTCTAAGGTTAGAGAATATACCGATCAAAATCTTGGCATTACCATGGAATGAAGAAACATAATATGTATGGAGCATATGTGCCACCAAAAAACTAATTCAGATTAAATATGTTGTTTATTAAGCAGTGTTGTATGCATACATGAGTTCACAATAAGGAAATAAGGTGGGGTATATAATATGGAAATTGTTATCACATGTATGGTAGCTTAAGACCACTTTTAAACTGTTAAAATAAATTCACACCCATTTTTAGGCATTACTAGTTATAAGAAAATATTATCATTGTTTATTTGTCAGTCAGTAACTAGTGCTTTTACTCACTGTAGGACAGGCAGTTTCTTCAAAGTATGTCAAAGAGGCTTGATTAAGTCTAACCTTCATTTATTGTACAGTTTCGGCACATCTGACCAAACGATCAAATGCGTGTGTATGTGTGTGAATAACACACTCCACAGAGAAATGGTGTGTCCTTTGAGAATTTCATGTGTACTGGACCCGAAAAATCGGTTAATATTTAGTGAAGACAATGCTTAAATATGCCGCAAAAAATTCCAATGGTAGGTCCTGTTTTCAGATTCAATCTTCCATCTTGGTTTGTGAAAAGATTTAGTTTTTGAATGACATGATAGAACTGTAAATTGATAAAGTTATTCAGCGACTATTTGAATTCTATGGAAATCTTTCTGTACATTTGAAACTTGAAACTTAAAACAGAATGGGCATTCTCTACTGAAACGTATTTGGATTTCTTGGAACTATTGGAATTAAAGGACTTTTAGGAAATAGGAATTCATTTACTATGCTGTAAGTGAATTTAATTCCTTCACTCCTATATTTTGAGAAATAAATTATTTTCAATTACGTAAAACTTTTTTGTTTTGCTATTTCTTGTTGCATAGTTTAAGTCCCTGGAGTCATATCATGGGATTTGATGGCAAGAGTAAAAAATGAATAAACAAAAGTAACAGATATTAATTACCTGGCCTGGATTCATGTCTGATGAGACATTCCTTCAAAATATCACAGCCAGTTGTAAATGAATGGACAATTTGTGCCTTGATACATATATCACAGAACCTCTGCATTAACGTTATATCACATCTGAGTCACGAATACTCAAGTTTTCAACTGTTGACAAACTTTCAGGAAATTTTGACCTGTTTATGACGATGTGGTGATGTTGCATTTGAAGCATTACTACCATCACTACATGTAGATGACCTTGGATTGTCAGGTATAATATCAGGTTCAGTGACTGCATTGTGTGATGAATTTGCATGAAATCCAAAATGCTGTTAATTTTGTTAACTTGTAGGATGAGACCATGAACATGCAATGTCTAACTTATGTTTACCCATGATAAAGTTGCACTTTTGACAGTATATAATTCAGATTGAGATTTTTTTCTATTTGCTTTGTATTTATACACAGCAATCGGTACTTCAAAGGTAATCAAGTTTCTCTGAAGTTTCAGCAAAACAACTTTATTGGTATATTTAAAATAAATAACAGAAGAATTAGCTGTCATTCAATTGTAGTTGTTTCTGTTCACATCTTTCGAGGGAGGTCGGTCGATTGTAGGTTTAGTAGCATGTATCACAGCATATACATGTAGTACTCAAGTCAGGTGTCTACATAAGTGGATTATGATGTAACAATGTAAAGATGGGTTTGTCAGTATGAACAAAGGATTTGTTTATGTAACAGATAGATTCCAAAGCATTGTGTATCCAAGTTTATGTGGCTTCTTTTCCTGGTACCTTCAAATTTCTCCACTCCAAATCCATGATTGTATGTACAAATTAAAGAGCCAAATGGCTGTTGCCAAAAAGATCGCTTGATATATTTTGTTGAAAATAAGGGGAAAAATGCAAATTTTGTCATTGGCGAAATCCTGGATGAACAAACAAACAAAGGACAGACAGACAGACAGATGTTGTTGTTTTGGGGCTTAACACCATTTTTCAGCACGACAGGCTATTCATGGCGGCCAGTATTAATGGTGGAGGAAGAAAACGGGAAACCACCGGAAAGAACCACCAACCCACGAGAAGCTACTGGCAAGCTTTCTCACATACCCACATTCACCAAAACCATGCAGAGGTGAGATGGCAGTGATCCATAATGGACATCGATTTAGACCACTAGGCCACTCAGGGCCTTCAGACAGATAGATAGATAGATCGATATATATATATGATTCTCATGTGGTATGGGCATGGTACTTATAGAGATGCATATAGTCAACTAAATTGATAACTAGCAAGAACAAAGCTTGAAACAATCTTTAACCAAGTCCTTTTTTTAACTAAAGATCAGTCACCTATTTTTATACTTATGTATACAAATTTAATATTGATGTATGCAAATTAAAGATTCATGATCATGTAGGTATTTTTGAGCCCGTTCCTCCACAATCCTAATGTAGTGTCTTGAATATTTCATACATGATATACACCCTAAAAATATAATGCATTTTTTCTTACACATTATTTCATGTACTTTGAAAAATAAACAATTTTATTGAGAACAAGATCTTGCATAAATTAATAGTATTTTTATATATAAAAAAACAACAAAAAAAAAATAATTTGTAACTACTGAAATTTTTAACTCTGTGCTCTTAATCCAAGGGAGATAAAATCAGAAAGGAGTGACTTACCAGTGCTGCAGAATCATAAAGAGTTTGGACCAGACAGCCTGAGAAATGAATTACAGCAGCACAGATCTCATCTCTGGAAAGAGTAAAATACATTTTTAAAACAAGACGAAAGACTACATTGCTGTTTTGAGGCTATTTTCATTTATTCTAAATTATATCATTAAGTTTCTAATTTACAAATCATTCTAAACAGACTAAAACTCCTCAGCAAAACACATCTGTCCCATTTTTTTCAGGTAATACATTTTTCCTCTATTCTCAATTTCTCGAGTCCAACCTTTCAAAGTAATTATAAAATTCAAGGACTAATGTGCACATAAAAAGCCACTACAATCATACCTCCATGTTTAATATACTCTCTCTTAGTGGATGATAAACTGTGCAACATCACACACACCAACAAAGCCTTATTTAATCTACAGGCATAAAATGAAGTTAATCATGATATTAAAACATCTTAACTATAAATTTCCTCTTTATTTTGCTTGACTGGAAAAAAATGTCCATTAAACCAGTTCTAAGCTGACTTCTTGTGAGACCCGCTGTCTGTGGAGACTGCAAACTTTTGATGCAGTGTCTAATAGTAGATTAAAGAACCACAGTGAAAGACCATTTTTGCTGGTATTTCTGAGTTCACACAGGTGTTCTTATGAAAAAAATTAGTTTAATTATCATAATTTAAAAATAAAAAATATGTAAAGCCTGTAATTACCTAGAGTTCTCCTGGATTATGTCAAGCAACCTCATCATCACCTGGGGTTGAAATTGAATAAACAAGATTTAGTTATGCCACAGTTGTATACTACCATAATGTGTACCAAGTATGACAAACGGCACTTAAGCAATGTCACATTTTTTCATTACCATCTATACTTGCTTATAAGTAAAGTCCAACTGCACAACCTAGATCCTTATCTATCATAGCAAAATGTGCCTGCAGATGAGAGTCATTGTTGTTTGTTCTACTAATTACAACTCCTTAGACCCAGATTAGCCAGAGCATTATGTAATAGCAGATCTGGGTCTGTACATTTTGCAGTGGGACTTGTCTTATAAGAGAGTATATATCATACATTATAAAATTATCATTTGTTGAGGTTTATTCTTCACTTTAAGAAAATTAAATTTATACAGGTCAAAATCAAAGGATGAGGCAAATATTACCCTGATGACCTTAAAGTGAAATCATATGACAACAATGGTCTTACTATATGACAGCAACGAGTCAGACACAGATGTGATAGTCTACAGGTGTGACCAAAGATAAAAATAATACCAAGACGATTGGCCCCCATTTGTTAAACATGAAGAAATTCAAAGATCAAAACTATTAAATGAAATTTTAATATATCACTTGTTTTATAGGAATAAAAACTGGTGTTTAGTGCTCTGAAATCTGTTCACCATGAAATTCACAACTTTTAATAAGAAGTGATATTAAATAGATGATAATTGTCAGTAGACTGCATTGTATATTACATCCATTATTTACCAATCTATCTGTTGCTGGATATATTAATGAAATGTTTTCACTAGTCAACATCAAAAATATATATATATATATATATATATATATATATATATATATATATATATATATAAAGAATTATAAATATATACTAGACAGAACAGACTGCAATCCCTGGTTTCTGTAGTAGAATCTTGATAATATTGGGCAGAATTTAATAATTTTTATTAAATTGTATTATTGTATTATTAATACAAACAATACTATCATACAGGTTAGAGAAATTAAATTTGTACTCTATGGAGTTTTGAACCCAGTTCTGTGAGTAAATGCCGTCCATCACCTTGCCTGCACGCACCAGCCCATATATTTATATATAATCAGTTGAGCTGTTTTCACTAGTCAGTGTCAAATATATATATATATATATATATATATATATATATATATATATATATATATATATATATATATATATATATATAATCAGTTGAACCTAAATTAAGCAAGCATAACTCCATGTCAGAATGGCTTGCCATTTAGGAGAAGTAATTGTAAGATTTTTAAGATGGCTGCAATGGTGTGCATATTGGAATGTCAGACTGGTTGTTGTTGTTGTGCTTAACGCCATTTTTCAGCACACGATAGGCTATTCATGGCGGCCAGTATTAATGGTGGAGGAAGAAACCGGGAAATCACCGGAAAGAACCACCGACCCACGAGAAGCTACTGGCAAGCTTTCTCTTATATCCACATTCGCCGAATCCTAGACTCGAACCCACGAAGACAGAGGTGAGATGGCAGTGATCTGTAACGGACATCGCTTTAGACCACTCGGCCACTCGGGGCCCCGAATGTCAGACTGGAACATAACAGAAGTTTTTTGGTGAAAACACGTCAATATGACCATCCATTCAGATGGGCACTCATGTAAGATCAGCCAGTATAGCCTAACTACAAACCACAAGAGGATGAAAATTTATTTTAAAACAAAATAAAAATCAGTATGACTGGTAAAATTTTCTTTCCATGGAAATTAAATGAAGATATTGATATTAGTCTGTGAAAAGAATGCATTGTCTCCTCTGCAAAAGAGTTTCCAAGGGAGATAAATCTTCTGTATTAGGAAATCATTATAAATAAGCAGTATGGTGGATGAGCTGTAACAGTCCAGTTCCCTATTTGATAGAGATATGTATAGTCTAATACAAACCTGCTCTGCTTGACCCTGTAGAACCGCTGTGTGGCTTGAAAGAGGATGTAACTGAAGCACTTTTAAAAGCTGAAACATAGAAGAAACACATCTACACTTACTTGCAAGTTGATTCCAACTGTAACACACATGTATCCTGATCTAACATCACATAATGTGCCAACATCTCAGGGTCTGTCTTGTTTATTGTACTGACTACACCAAACAAACTGTACAGACCCAGTTTTGACAGTGCATTATGCTACCATAGATCTAGGTTTGGGCAGTTTACAGTTGAATTCGACTTACAAGTAAGTATATTTGATACTTGGTCAACATATTTTTAAATGGGTAAGAAGGACACTGTGATATGTGATGTGTGATAACCTTTCTATATCATCATACACCCATTCCTGGAATTGGTAACATTTACTTCTTTTTCAAACCATGGAGCCTTTGCATGCCTACAAAATCTAATCCAGAAGCTGTGGTGGCTCAATGATTTGCACGCTGGACTCACAATTGAAAGTATGTGGCTTTCAATCATACCATTGGACCATCTTGAGAGGTGTGTCATTGGGCAAGGAACTTGACTCCAACTGCCTTGGTACTAAATACCCATATGTACTGCTGTGCTATAAAGCAACAAACCAACGCAAACCTCCCAAACCAAGCTGCAACATCTAAGCAACGTATCCATAGATGATATCCCAAAACTATGCCGTAAGCTATCAGAATCCCTTATTTTGTCTTAAATTTTTATATTTTTAGGACAGTTCAATGTCAGCAATTTTATTTGACCCTAATTAGACACTAAATAAGACCAGTTACAGATAGCATTAAGAAGCAGAAAGGTAATTTAATTTAATATCATGTCCACTCTTTGAAAATGAAAATGATATATGACTGTCATATTTGCTGTTTAAGTTTATCAACCCAAGTTTCACAAGGAAAATGTCTATAAATTAAAATTTCTTAAAATTCATCTTATATGTAAAATTAAACCCATCAAAAGCATTCCCATCTGGGAACAGGCACAACTGTTCAATAATATACAATAATACAGGTGATCATTGAATCCTGATTCACTATGCAATCTTGGTTCTTGAACAAACACTATGCATGGAACACCATTTTCATTGTTATTAGTATTATTACCACTGTTATTAATATTTCTGGCAATCAGCATAATATCCCCTTCAGAGAATTCACCATATAAATTTTTAGACATAAATTAGGGTGGAAAGGATTTCTTTACATTGTTTTGCTTATGTAAACAGTACGAAGTAAAAATTTACCAAAGTTATATCATCTGTTTATTTACTGCATATGGGTTGTCTATCTCAGAAATAACATTTGAGGTTAAACATAAATATGTTAATCCAATTACTGACAAATCTCCTTTGTTCAAAGATTTGTGATACCTCTGAAGTTAAAATACAGTTCCCATCATCTATTTGTTGTAAGTATTACATAAATTACCAGTTCTGTGTTAATGCTAAATTGGAAAAGCATTCCTTGAATAATTTGAGACATCAAAGTATCCTATATAAAATAATGACTTAAGTGTTGGTCCATTATCTATATTTGAATGAAAGATATTAACTTAATGGTTAAATACCTGTTAACATTCTCATCTCAAACATGAATGTTTAATACATATCTAATTTGTACACTGTGACTATCTGTTACTAGGATGGGGGAGGGTCACAGGGTAGACAATGTACCTCAAGTACTTACCCCAAAAATACATTTCAAAGCAATATCTGGGCTTTATTCAAATTCTTAAAAAACAACAGAGAAATTAATTATATAAAATTAAGATAAATTAGCTTGAGTTCAGTGAATATAAGCAAGACAAGAGATGTTTATACATCAATTCATATAATGTCTTTACCTAAACTTCTTAGATTTCTCAATCTGATAAGTGGGCATGCAGGTGGATGCTTTTACAATGTTACATACTAAACCATGTTTTACAGAGTACAGCAATATATTTATAATAGGGTAATATATGAAACCATAGTATAGCGGGCACTATCAAGATTTATTAAGGAAAGGAAACAAGATATGAAACTAACTTTTCACCTTGTTAACTTTCAACCCTTATTGTTGTATGCTGGTATTACTTTGATGTTGGGGTCCACAGTAGTACCACATTGTATCTTCAAAAGCGCATTCTAACAAAGTGCATTCAAAATGAGGAAGAGCTATATGGTGAAAATTGTGCAAGTATGACAACTTGTCAACATGTGTATCTTGTGATGATGGCCATGCTAAGTTTCAAAGTAATCCACCCAAAATTGTGAGAGTACCATTACTCACAAGATTCTGTCACATACTGCATTCAAGACAAAGAATCAATAAATATAAAACAAAAATTACTGGAGGAAGGCAACTGGTTGAAATGTGCATCTTCAAATGATGACTATAACATGTGCAAAGATTAATTGCAATACAGTGAAAGCTGAGACTGGTTGCATTCATATAACACATCATTCAGCTATATGTAAAAATGGGCGATAAACTGATGAATATCACAGAAATGCTGTAATTTGTCGACATGATCATCTTCAGATGCTAAGCATAATATGTAGCAAGTTTCAATACGACCCCACAAAATCTCTCAAACTAGCTATGTAGCAAGTTTCAATACGACCCCACAAAATCTCTCAAACTAGCTGCATCATTTAGATTCTGTCATAAACTGCATTTAGCTGCAAGAAAACAAAATTGAAGACACAATGATTTGTTGACATGTGCATGAAACATTATGTTGGTTAGAACTGATCCACATTCATTGATGAGATGATATATGCTTTGTTTGTGCTTGATGACAAAAAAGATGACATGACAACGGTACAGTAGGTGTAAAGAGATCAACTAACCTGGACAAGGCACTCATGATGTGTCTCATTATGAAGAATCATCTGAATCAGGTGCTTGTATATATTTTCTGATGAAAATATCAAATGTACCAGATCCTTTTCTTCAAAATCAGAAATCTCTTTAAGGTCAAGCAGATCCTCATTATCATCTGTATCAGCATCCATAGACACATCATCTGCATCAATTACAGGTTTTCTTTTTCTTAACACTTCCTTCATGACTGCAAGGATGACTTTTCGGACTTCATATTCTGAAGACTTAAGAAGGGTTTGCATGGAGCTTTCAAGTTCTGTGACTGACAGCTTGTGATGTCTAGGAAGTGAAAATAATAATTTGAGATACAGTGATGCAACTGTTACATAAAATTCTGACAAGCCTGGTGTGTGCAAGCTGTATAATGATCCAAGACAACCGATTTCTTCCGACAATGTGGTAAAAAGGAAGTCCAGCAATAAAGGCATAGATGTCTCCAGGTCTGAAGATGATATGTAAAGGGAGATAATTCTCTCTGATACTTCCATGGCTTCCTTCCTTGTAACAACACAGGCATTGTCTCTGCAATAAAATCATAATATGAAAAGCAGTATACCATTGGTAAATTTTCTTAATTTTAACTGCAGCATAGAGATATGTATGCATGTATGTATGCATGCATGCATGTGTGTGTTTGTGTGTGTGTGTGTTAACAAAGTTATGTGTGTATCTATCTATGTATAAGTAAATGTGAGGATATGTGTAAGTTGGGTGAAAAAACTGTAAATATAAAGAACCAAAAAGAATCATTTAAAAGTTAAACCTTCCAAAAAAGGAAGACATAAACATGCAGTCTGACATGATAGAAGTAAAACTGCGAAGATATTTAATTCTTCAAGGGGTATACAAAACAAAAAATTTTGATATTAGGATAACAAAAAAATCCTTAAAATATGTATGAATGAACTACTAGTTTGAATGGCATTTCTGCATAATCTTAGTTAATTTTGAAGTTAAACATGCAACTTCAGTTAAATTTTTTCCCCTGCCAACTGCAGTGAGGTCATGTAATTTCACTATAATGGTATATATCACCTTCAAGACAGAACTGTCAAGTTACTGAGCTGTCATGTAAGGTCACTAAATTTCATTGCTCTATCTAAAAGTGCATTATAAAAGTGCAGAGTATAAAAAGAAATTATAAAAAAAACAGCAAGAACCTATAAATATTGACCTGTAATCTTGACCTTGAGGATACGACCTAAAAAATGCAATATGATAATCTTCTAGTGACACTATACAAGTTTCGTTCATTGATCTTAAACAGCTGCAAAGTTGCAAAGCAGTGGGGACAATGTGGCTCAAATAGTTCCAAAATTACAGAATCAAAGAATAAGGTCTAGTAGACAAATTCAACAGCATTACATTGATCTTTGAAGATAAATCCTACAATGTGGTTCACAACACACCTGATAAAGATGACATTCCTTACTCTTAAACAGCTCTAAAATTCTATGCAATTATGAATCAGAATTCTATGGTGCCAACTAAAGGTAAAGTTCAAAAATGTTAAATTTAAATGCATAAAAGATTTAGTAAGATAAACCTGTCTACATACACAAATGAAACACTGTTCAAAGATAAAAAAAAGTTTATAACATACATATGCTAAAATTCTATAAAATGAATATAAAAAAAAGATAAAGGTAACACTTGTAAATCCTTAAAGAAAGTTGTAGTCTAGAAAAGAAAGTGATTGAAATCAATAATAACAAACAACAGAACCAGGGCATTGACTTTGATGATAGTATCCCAATGTGGTATGAAACACACCCGTCTTGATGATAGTATCCCAATGTGGTATGAAACACACCCATCTTGATGATAGTATCTCAATGTGGTATGAAACACACCCCTGTCTTGATGATAGTATCCCAATGTGGTATGAAACACACCCGTCTTGATAGTATCCCAATGTGGTATGAAACACACCCGTCTTGATGATAGTATCTCAATGTGGTATAAAACACACCTCTGACTTGATGATAGTATCCCAATGTGGTATGAAACACACCCGTCTTGATGATAGTATCCCAATGTGGTATGAAACACACCCCTGTCTTGATGATAGTATCCCAATGTGGTATGAAACACACCCGTCTTGATGATAGTATCCCAATGTGGTATGAAACACACCCGTCTTGATGATAGTATCTCAATGGGGTATAAAACACACCTCTGTCTTGATGATAGTATCCCAATGTGGTATGAAACACACCCATCTTGATGATAGTATCCCAATGTGGTATGAAACACAGCTGTCTTGATGATAGTATCCCAATGTGGTATGAAACACACCCGTCTTGATGATAGTATCCCAATGTGGTATGAAACACACCCGTCTTGAAACACACCCGTCTTGATGATAGTATCTCAATGTGTTATAAAACACACCTCTGTCTTGATGATAGCATCCCAATGTGGTATGAAACACACCCGTCTTGATGATAGTATCCCAATGTGGTGTGAAACACACCCGTCTTGATGATAGTATCTCAATGGGGTATAAAACACACCTCTGACTTGATGATAGTATCCCAATGTGGTATGAAACACACCCATCTTGATGATAGTATCCCAATGTGGTATGAAACACACCCCTGTCTTGATGATAGTATCCCAATGTGGTATGAAACACACCCGTCTTGATGATAGTATCCCAATGTGGTATGAAACACACCCGTCTTGATGATAGTATCTCAATGGGGTATAAAACACACCTGTCTTGATGATAGTATCCCAATGTGGTATGAAACACACCCATCTTGATGATAGTATCCCAATGTGGTATGAAACACACAGCTGTCTTGATGATAGTATCCCAATGTGGTATGAAACACACCCGTCTTGATGATAGTATCCCAATGTGGTATGAAACACACCCGTCTTGATGATAGTATCTCAATGTGGTATAAAACACACCTCTGTCTTGATGATAGCATCCCAATGTGGTATAAAACACACCCCTGTCTTGATGATAGTATCCCAATGTGGTATAAAACACACCTCTGTCTTGAATATAGTATCCCAATGTGGTATAAAACACACCCTAATAATGATGATAGTATCCAAATGTGGTACATGATCATCCTTGACATTGATTACAGTATCCAAATGTGGTACATGTATCCTGACCTTGATGATAATGTTCCAATGTTTTACATGATCATCCTTGACATTGATTACAGTATCCAAATGTGATACATGTACCTTGACCTTGATGATAATATTCCAATGTGGTACATGACACACCTTGACATTGATTACAGTATCCAACTGTGGTACCTGACACACCTTGACATTGATTACAGTATCCAAATGTGGTACATGTACCTTGACCTTGATAACATTCCAATGTGATACATGACACACCTTGACATTGATTACAGTATCCAAATGTGGTCAATGATCATCCTTGACATTGATTACAGTATCCAAATGTGGTACATGTACCTTGACCTTGATGATAATGTTCCAATGTGGTACCTGACACACCTTGACATTGATTACAGTATCCAAATGTGGTGCATGACACACCTTGACATTGATTACAGTATCCAAATGTGGTACATGTACCTTGACCTTGTTGATAATGTTCCAATGTGGTACATGACACACCTTGACATTGATTACAGTATCCAAATGTGGTACATGACACACCTTGACATTGATTACAGTATCCAAATGTGGTAATGATAATGTTCCAGTGTGGTACACAACACATCTTTTAGTGATGAAATACTTCAGCATTTAATTTCAAAAGACTTTAAATCTTCAGAGCAGACTGGAGAGTGTCATAGAAAATGTTCATACTGAGCCTTTACCTTGACCAAATGATCCAATGTTGTACATGTCATACCTTCTAGTGATAATATATAGGCATACAATGTTCCATCCCATAATTTCAATGGCTTTAAAGTTACAGAGTTAAAGGGAGAGTATGATGGAAAACATACAGAGATGTGACATAGAGTTTGCAAATCAGAACCTCCATTATGTTATGTCATGTGACAGCATACAAGATTCATCACTTTATCTCAAATAACTTAAATGTTACAAATCAAACTGGAAATTATGAAATATTGAGCTTTGACCTTGATTGTGAAGACAGTATTCCCACCTTCTAATGGTAACATGGAAAAACAGAAACATGGACAAAAGGAAATGTTGATAATACATCCTCAGATTCTCTTTAAAAAGGCAAAAAGAACAAAAAGATATCCCATGTGATTGAGACTGACACGAACTATAACAGTAAACACAATCAGAATTAGATGCTGGTTCCCTGTGTTAAACGACAGCTCAGTAACTATTCCCTCTTTAAGGATTTTATATAATCTATCCAAATGGCTTCATTTTTCTTATAAAAAATGCAAACGTTATCAAAATGCAAGTATAAAAAGGTTCAACAATCAACTTACAAATCACATATTTATAATATTTTCTTGTTTACAACATGTATATCATTCAGACTTTCAAAGCAAAACAAAAGCCAAAGAATATATGAGAGGTCACACATCTATGAATAATTAGCAGTTATACCTAGTGATTAGCCATAGTCTGTCCCTCCATGCTGGTAATATCTTCTGTCCAAGCTCTTGCTTGGTTGCTATAGAAACATTGGGTACCAGCTTCAGTAGGTGCTTCATCTGCAAAGAAATTAAAAGAACTACAGTGTAAATTTCTGTGGGTTACCAATTTTCATAGAGTGCAAGGTTCCTACAAACTACAAATTATTCTTCCATCAAATCAATGTCACCCCTTCCCAAAAATAGTCACAAACTGATTTAAAATTATTCCTTTTTTTTTATTTATGCATTAAATAGGTTTAGATTATCAGTATAATATAGACATAAAAATATATTATTTGAAATCAACTGTGCTGAAACACTTATCCGAAGTTCACTGTAGAACACACAAACTCATGTAAGTAATATGATTGTGATAGCGGCATAATAGTTCTCACCAGGTGAGAAGCTCGAGCCCTTCAAGATACCTGCATTGTATCTCTATAAAGTGACCGAATGCAGTGTAAAACCCTGGCAGTACATGTACAATTACAATGGACAAGGGCTAAAACCTTAACATTTAGAGCAGCCAGATTAAGGTATAAAGTTTCTTTATTTTGTTTTTATTATTTTTTTTTTATTACTATCAGGATAAGAGTTGCAATTGGGAAAAATACTATTGGGAGGTACAGGTTATTTTTGTTGGGGTTTTTTTTTTTTGGTTAATATTGAATAGGAGTAATATTTTGAGGATTCTATTTTGTTCATTACAACCCATTCCAGTAGATTGTTTTCACTACATGTCTATTTATTATTGTAAGTCATGTTGGCTCAATGGATATCATATCAATATGGTTTGGACATGAATCTTATCAATGACTTAGGTAATTAATATGATTGTGATAGTAGCATAATAGTTCTCACCAATGTATCTGACAAAGTTGGCTATGTTTTGTTTGCCACAAAGGGAAGGCACTTGACTATTATTTCCTTAGTATTAATAACATGTATTTTTGAGGATTAGTGGATCCAGAGGTTCAAAAGGGTAATCTGAATCCATTTCACTGAACCTTTGCTTTCCATTTAAAACAAAAATCCAGTTTTTAAAGTGAAAAATATAGAAAGCTGACATTTAAAGCAAAACAAACCAGATCGCTTTTTAAAATTGAACCCCTGTTGCAATAAAACTGAATCTGTCCAAGTTTTTTAGTGTAATAAAAAGTTGCTATTAAAAATTAATGCTAAATTGTCTAAAAATCTGCAATCATCATAGAAGAGAGCTAAATATCCCATGGAAGGAAGTTTTTTGACTGAGGAAAATAGATATTACATTACCTCCCTGAACACAGTTTGCCACCTTTTGGAAACAAAATATTTACATTCATTGGTAAATTTGTGGTCCAATTATGCATTATCAATTTCGAGATGGATAACAATAAATACTAATCTTTTTTATAGGTCAGTATAAAAAATGTTTTACGAGTAAACACTCGAACACTTCCTATAATGTATGCAATAATAGAAATACCTGGAGAAGAGTTCCATGGATGTGGCTTTGGATGACAGTGGTCTTTACTGACTTTGGAAGCAAGTCAATGAGAGTGCAGAAAACTGAGGTCAGCTGATCTTTATCCACCAATGGTTGCATGGCTCTAGCAGCCATGACTCTGATTTTGAATACTGGACTTAAGGCACATCTAGGCAAAATGGTCAATAAATATTATATGATTTAAAAAATCCTCATGATACAAAAATTGCTTTACTCAACTGATAATCTAGTCAATTTTATGTTTCGACACAAATATAATCTGAGTCTATGTACCACCTGTACTCACTTATAAGTTGAGTGGAACTGGAAATTGCATAGACCCTGACCAGCATAATGCATCTGCAGGTTTGGGTCCTTTTAGGATTAATCAGTAGAACAAACAACAATATACCCTGGTTTGCAGGTGCATTATGCTATGGCAGATCAGAATCTGTGTTGTTTGCTGTTTTTGTTGTTGTTTGTTGTTTGCAGTTTGGCTGACTTATAAGTGAGAAAATATGGTATATTATGCTGGTCCAAAAGGTAATATCTACATACACAGTCCACTCTCATTAAATGACCAACATGATTGCAAGCAATATCATTGTTATATTGCATCTCCTGCTGTGCTGATTAAATACAAATTTTCATTTTCTTTTTATATTGTTGAGTATTTATGTCTGACATGCAAAATATCACTGATGGCTGATATACTTAAAGGCTTACTTCTACTGATCGGGAAAAAAACCAGCTGCCATATTCATCCTGCATGTGTTTTTGGATGAATATCCTTAAAGGCAATAAATTCATTTTTCTTTTTGTAAGACTGAAAAGTAAGTTGTTTTTTTTAAAAAGCCACGAGAAGTTAGGACATGGTTGTAAATCTGGATGAAATCTTGTGTAAATGATTTACCAAAATAGTTCTTGGTAATTTATTGTGACAAATAAATTCACAAAGATGCTGCCAAGATTTTTTATCTAAAGTGGGGAGCTCCCACTTGTCACAAAAATAAGAATGGAGTAAAACAAAATGGAGGAGATGGAGGAAACAGCCATAGTTCAATATTTACCTAACACTTCAATATTCAGCTTTCTTCCTGCTCCACTTAGTTAAAGCCTTATTGAAATCAAAATCTTTAAAAGCTGTCACCTCTAGTTGTTTAAATATTAATGTGTTGATTGTTTCGGAGCTGTCAGAGTCTTCCTTACTTGAGACTGAATACTGTTCTGTGCAGCACTCCCTGATACCCCTAAATTTGTGACCCCCCCAATGGCAAATACTTGAGACCTGAACAGTTATTATTCCAGTTTGCAAACAAGGTAATTTTAGTCTGATTGCAAAAAATGTTCATATGATACCATTACTGAAACTGAAATCAGTACATAGTGAGTTGAATGTTTAGACTTAGATCTGAAGAACTTAATTGATTCTAATAAGCGTTGTACTGCTGGGGACAGCAGACACACACACACTCTCTTTGGTCATCTTGTTTATATTCCATGTATCTGAAAATCACTGTCTATATGTTACCACAAATAAGAAATGTTTCTTAAAAGTCAGTCATAAATGCATTTATGGACTCCCTGACTAAGCTGAATAAATGCAATATCGATGAAATGGACTCCTTGACTAAGCTGAATAAATGTAATATCATTAAAATGGACACCTTGACTAAGCTGATAAATGCAGTATCATTGAAATGGACTCCTTGACTAAGCTGATAAATGCAGCATCATTGAAATGGACTCCTTGACTAAGCTGAATAAATGCAATATCAATGAAATGGACTCCTTGACTAAGCTGAATAAATGTAATATCATTGAAATGGACTCCCTGACTATGCTGAATAAATACAATATTGCTGAAATGGACTCCTTGATGAAGCTAAATAAATACAATAACTTTGAAATGGACTTAAAACTAACACAGATTATTTTCATCACCTGATGATATGAGGTATGAAAGCAGCCAATTGGAAACTTGAATCTGTCCCCTCCATTGGGGAGGGAAACAACCGTCCCAGTACCATCAACACTGGATACAGGGCTGGATGGAGATGAAGCTTTTCTTTCTCACTGAAATAATACACATATGATACAGTACAGTGATCCCTCATTATATCACTGATATAGAAGTTTCTCATCAGATACATTAATCCCCAATGATATCAGATATTTTGATCACTCAAAATATCAAAGATATAGTGATCTCTCATATATACATACATAAATGCATATATATATATATATATATATATATATATATATATATATATATATATAGTAATCCCTCACAATATCACTGACCTAGTAATACCTCATGACATCAGGGATATTGTGATACCTATCATTGTTAAGAAGCAACAAAAGTGTAGCACATTTTAAGCAAGGTCACACAATGGTGAAGGATATTACAACTAAATACTATCATAATTATGTTCCACACAAGACAACAAAAGTAATGTATTTCCAATTTAAATAATATTATAATGATAATGTCATTAAATTAAGTTAAGTATCATTGATTGAACAAATTTATCCTAGTTGATAATGACACAAAACTACAAGTGAACTATTGAAATAATAAGATTAATGAATTTGTCTCAGACACTTCAAGATATACCTACATGTTAAGTTTGACTAAATTTACAATTAATATATTTCGGAGAAGAAAAAAATTGACTTACTGAACTGGCATTATTTAAGGTATTCTTGAGATATACAGGCAAACCTGGTTATCTTGATTATGTCAAGGATGTCAAGAAATCGTTGACATAACAGGGTCACAAGATATCAGGGTTTAGTTAACAAATCTACCATAGAACAATGATTATGAGGTACCAAAAATTAGGAGTTTTATTTCTTAAAACAACTGGCATTTCTTAATGCACAATAAAAGTGACAACTCAGTCATTCCTGGTTGCAGAAAAAAAATGAATGGAGGTCTTTTAAATGAGCTTAAGTAAAAAGTCACATTTTTACAACACTTAAGTTACTGCAACAATGTCAGTCTTTTAAAGTTCTTTTTATTTCTTCTGAATAGCTTCATCCTTTCACAGCCTCGGTATGGCAATGATTTTCTCATGCTGCCCAAATCAAGGCCAATTCAAGTACAAGTGCATGTAGGACCATACTTATTCTTAAAAGTATTTTTTTTTTGTTAGAGTGGTCTTGTGACTAGCAACAAAATGTGACTGACCAATATTATGCATGAAAATCTATTATTTTTGTTGATCATCTGAGGTTCCTTTACGCCGGTATATGCAGGTTTTTCCCGATAAAATGTACCGGAAAAAGATAAGCACTCAAAATTTTAAGTCATTGAATTTTAATATATGCTGTTTGCACAGGTTTACAATGGGATCTGAACAGCAAATCTTTAACTTTTGTGCAGAAACATAGAATCCAAGCAGAATACATTCAAACTGTAGAGGTTTTCTATCTTGGATTTAGTCTCCCCAATGCATTTTAAACACTGATATGCATGTTCTCAAACATTATAGTAGTAGGAAAAGTGACAAATTTAGATATGTATTATAAACGAAAACAAACAGTATGTGGGAGGACAAGATCATAAGAACAGGCTGGAATGGAGAAGTATAACAACAGTAATGAGTAAAAGTGTGCCTCACCACCACCACACCATACCACCACCAGGGCCAATGACCCAATCAAAGTTAGTTTTACAGCCTTTCATTCAAACCAAAGTATCCAGATATTTTAATGTTTGACTTCCTGAATATTATCACATCAAGCACTGCTACATTGCTACTAGCAGCATGAATAAAGTCCCAAAATGCACTTTTAAAGTTAAAAATTAAATAAAATTTGTAAAATGCACAAAGCACGTTTTATATCCGTAACATTGATGTAATTTGCGAAATGCATATTACTGGTTTAAAAGGATGCGAATTTGTACAAATTAGGTGCACTCACGTGTACTGGCATCATTTTCCGAACCACCATTTTATTCATGTTAGACCGTTAGGAGGGGTTAAATGCAATTTTAAATATATATTGGTTTGGAATTTTTTGCAACCCCACCAGCAATTTCACATTTTGTTAACACAACCCACAATGGAAGTGATTTTCTTAATCAAACTTCCACTGTCAGAATCAAAATAGTTTGAAACACTACCTCCTACATAAGTTTTCATGAAGTGCCAGCCCCAGGGGGAATATATGTTTTACTGGAACAGCCCTTATAAATTATTCTGACTCACAAGATCTAGCCATGCTGAAGTTGAAACATAACACTTGTACCAAGCATGGACACTCTATTACAAAATTTGTTTAAATTACATTGTGTAAAACCAATTAGATATTTTAGCTACATTTAATATTAACCAGATAATTTTCAGAGCTAAAAATAAGATCATATTCATGACACTGTGTGGGACAAATAATATTACTGGAAGACCACAAATCACAAATGGTATAGCAGAAACACCGGATCATTTCTTGTAAAATTTCTCTGAGATAGACATTAAAAGTTACATTTCATCGAATTAAACAGGTCCATGTATTATTTTGGATCAAAACTTATGCATGACATAACAAGTTATCAACTTAACAGGGGTCAAGATAAGTGGGGAAAAATTAGCATAACATAGATTTTTGTCGGGACTGGTCCAAAACACTCAATATACACAGGTTCTTGAAATAACTGAGGTTCAGATGAGTGGATTTAACTGTATTCATTAAGATGAATGAAAATCTATTCAAACTAGTTTTGGTTTCATTCTCACAAACTAGATGCCTCTGACAATTATCCTTTGACTCAAAGGACAACATAATTTCATTCGTCAGGTCATAAGGTGTAAAACAAACATGTGATTTGATCCTGTGAAAAATAACAGTCATCTAATAAAAATATATTACTGCAAGATAGGATGGATATTCACCATGCATGACTACTGTATATCCAAGGCAGAATTAGACATGTACAAGTACCTAATATTTTGTGTGGCTTCAGTTATCTGTTCCAGCAGAAACTGATACAATACAGGATGTCTGTGGAAAAAGGACCTTCCTGTCTGGCTGAAAAGGGAAATAATCAGTCAAACCTCAATGATCTTAATAGTCCCAAAATACTGTAAAATAATAGCTAATTACCATACCAATTTTAAGACAAAGTAAAATAATACCTAATTACCATATCAATTTTAAGATAAAGTAAAATAACACCTAATTACCATACCAATTTTAAGACAAAGTAAAATAACACCTAATTACCATACCAATTTTAAGACAAAGTAAAATAACACCTAATTACCATACCAATTTTAAGACAAAGTAAAATAATACCTAATTACCATATCAATTTTAAGACAAAGTAAAAAAACACCTAAATACCAAATTAATTTTAAGACCAAGTAAGAAAAAATACAAAGAAATGAATTGGAAATTTATTATGAAATAGTAATCTCATTGCTAAGACCACTTTGTCAATAAGACCACCTGTTTTAATCAAGTCCTCTGAGTGGTTTAATAAGTGAGATTTTCATGCACCTGATTTACATGATGTTCTGAATGTAATGCTTTCAAAAGTACCATGTATCATCAAATCTGTGTACAAAATAAATCTGTGAAGTATATAAATGTGTACATATAAATGTGTACAAACCACTAATACAGTATATATATATATATATATATATATATATATATATATATATATATATATATATATATATATATATATATATATATATATATATATATATATAACCATTCAAATTATGTTCAATATGGATTCACCATTTATTACTCCCAATCTTGATTGAAGTTGTACAGGAGAGGGACTGCTGTTTGGCTAACATTATCAACACAATGAAAAACACAGTTTAACTGCACATGACATGCTAACAAAAGCAGTATCTGACAGATGGCTATGTGGCATTCAATCTAACACTGATGGTCTGTCGATCAATACAGATGCTCAATCCTTATTTCCATATCACATTCTCTGATGAGAAATTTCTTTTTGAAATTTTCAATAATGGTGTCAATATTCGCCCACTACTTTAGAATGTATGCCCTGATGCTGTACATTAACAAATATTTGGAAAACATAAAAGGAGTGGTGGTGTAATATATAGAAAATGCATTTTTTGATCCCTTTTTAGGAAAAAGATCACATTTTATACGTCAAATGAATGTCTTGGTCTAATGACCTTGAGTTATCCTTACAACATATCAAATTCATTATTTCTACAATATCAGAGAAAAATAAATGTATGTAGTTTTATAAATAGTACAATTAAAAACTAAACTATATTCAGAATGCAATGAAGGTGGGATAAATGGTACTGAAATAAAATGGAAGACATAAAACTTTAACATCAATCTTAAAAGAGTGTGTGGATGGATGTACAGACAGATGTACAGACTGATGAAAACATTTACAGGGTTGATAATAATTCTAAAAGTACCATTTTCAGAATGACCTAATAAAGATTGTATAACAAGAAAATACAGAATTTATAACTCAGTGAACCAGAATGATTTGACCACAAAACTGCCAGAGTTTCTGATTCAATTATCACAGTGATCCAATAAAAACTAATATTACAAATGTGAAATCATTTGTGATTGGCTGACACAAAATCTCATGCTGGAACTCAAAACTTGCTTTATATCTCCAGGTCTGTATTCTAGACAAGCAAGAGAAAGACCCTATTCATAAAATTGGTAGAACCTGTCTTTAAAAACCACCCATTCTGCCAACAACAACATGGTCTCTCATAACAGCTTAGAATGCTATATAATTATCAAATATGTGCACTTAAAGACAGGTGGTTTTTCAAGAAGGCTTTACATTGCTTATTTGATGCAATGAAATTAAAAGTTTTGTCTGAATAGTACAAGTTACAAATAAGTACAAGTTGTTGGAATAGTATGAGTTACAGAAAGGTATCAGTTGTCTGAATAATACAAGTTACAAATAAGTACAAGTTGTTTGAATAGTATGAGTTACAGAAAGGTATCAGTTGTCTGAATAATACAAGTTACAAATAAGTACAAGTTGTTGGAATAGTATGAGTTACAGAAAGGTATCAGTTGTCTGAATAATACAAGTTACAAATAAGTACAAGTTGTTTGAATAGTATGAGTTACAGAAAGGTATCAGTTGTCTGAATAATACAAGTTACAAATAAGTACAAGTTGTTGGAATAGTATGAGTTACAGAAAGGTATCAGTTGTCTGAATAATACAAGTTACAAATAAGTACAAGTTCTTTGAATAGTATGAGTTAAAGAAAGGTATCAGTTGTCTGAATAATACAAGTTACAAATAAGTACAAGTTGTTTGAATAGTATGAGTTACAGAAAGGTATCAGTTGTCTGAATAATACAAGTTACAAATAAGTACAAGTTGTTTGAATAGTATGAGTTAAAGAAAGGTATCAGTTGTCTGAATAATACAAGTTACAAATAAGTACAAGTTGTTGGAATAGTATGAGTTACAGAAAGGTATCAGTTGTCTGAATAATACAAGTTACAAATAAGTACAAGTTGTTGGAATAGTATGAGTTACAGAAAGGTATCAGTTGTCTGAATAATACAAGTTACAAATAAGTACAAGTTGTTTGAATAGTATGAGTTAAAGAAAGGTATCAGTTGTCTGAATAATACAAGTTACAAATAAGTACAAGTTGTTTGAATAGTATGTGTTACAGAAAGGTATCAGTTGTCTGAATAATACAAGTTACAAATAAGTACAAGTTGTTTGAATAGTATGAGTTAAAGAAAGGTATCAGTTGTCTGAATAATACAAGTTACAAATAAGTACAAGTTGTTGGAATAGTATGAGTTACAGAAAGGTATCAGTTGTCTGAATAATACAAGTTACAAATAAGTACAAGTTGTTGGAATAGTATGAGTTAAAGAAAGGTATCAGTTGTCTGAATAATACAAGTTACAAATAAGTACAAGTTGTTTGAATAGTATGAATTAAAGAAAGGTATCAGTTGTCTGAATAATACAAGTTACAGAAAGGTATGAAATGTCTGAATATTATGAGTCATAGAAAGGAATAAATTGAACAGTATGAGTTACAGAAAGGTATGAAGTGTCTGTATAGTATGAGTTACAGAAAGGTTTAGCATGACTTACAGAAAGGTACGAGTTGTCTGAACAGCATGAGTAACAGAAAGGTATGAAATGTCTGAATACTGTGAGTTACAGAAAGGTATGAAATGTCTTAAGAGTATGAATTAAGAAATGTACAAGTTGTCTGAATACTATGAGCTAGATAAAAGAACAAGTTGTCTGAACAGTATAAGTTATAGAAAGGTGAGTTGTTTGAATAGTAAAAGTTACAGAAAAGTACAAGATATAAATAGTATGAGCTATAGTTGTTATATCACAAACTAAAGAAGTCTTATTCTTAAGTATGTTTCAACAAGGCTGCATCATATCTGTACATATAAATACAAGAATAAGGCATTAGATGAAGTGAAATTACATTACAACTGTTTCTCATTAGTCAAGAACTAAAACTAAATAAAATAATTTTGCAAAACTAAATAAAATAATTTTGCAGCATTAACTGTTAAAAAAATAAAGGGATCTATGATCAACATGTTTAAAGAGGGGATCCATAACTATCCATGTTGTATGGGAAGGGGACATCTATGTCTTTATCCATGTTGTAAGGGAAGGAGGAATTTATGACCGTATCAATGCTATAAGTGGATGGAGATATATGAACGCATCCATGTTATAAGTGGGGATCGGAGACTATCTATTTTTTAAAGTGGTGATATATCACTGATTCCATGTAGCTGTGGTGATCTATGACTCAATTTTAAAGTGGGGATCTACGACTATCAATTTTATAAGTGGGGATCTATGACTATCAATGTTATAAGTGGGGATCTATGATCACATCCATGTCATAAGTGGGGATCTATGATCACATCCACATTTTAAGTGGGGATTTATCACTGAATCCATGGGATCTATGATCATATGCATGATACGAGTTTGGAAGCAATACTATAAGGGGCATAAAAGTGAGAGTGTAAAGTTTAAATGCTTTAAAAGATGTGTCTTTTTAAAGAAATTAGTAAAGCCTGTCTTGTGAGACCACCCCTTCTGCCAACAAAAATTGGTCTCTCAGGACAGGTGGTCTCTCATAATAGATTTGTGCAAGATTACGTTTAAAAGGCAAAAATGCAGCAGGTTTAAGTGAAAATATCTACAACTGCTGTGCTTGCTCTTTACTCTTTATTCATACTTGTCATAATACTTCAATCATCTCATCTCAAAGTAATTTTGTATAGCAATAAAAATATTCATCATAAAAACATTTACAACTATATTTGAAGATGATATGTACATGTAGGAATTATTGGTTCTGATTAGAATATGAAATATATATATATATATATATATATATATATATATATATATATATATATATATATATATATATATAAACCAATAAATAAAATTAAAATACATAATCTGTCTGGAAACAAAGTAAATTATTTATTAAAGACAAAATGCTTAATTTGTTGGTAGCATAAAGAGATTAACTCAGTAAGCAAAAGGTATAACAGATCTGCACCACAATGAACAGACAATGGCCCAGTATGGATTTTAACAACAGTAACATCACAAAACAAAAAAAACAAATCAACTTTCTACAATGGCATTCAAATCTGGAAAATGATAATTACTTATCATTATAATCTAAGGCAATAAGGATTGACTCAAAAAAAGCAATTGACCTATTTGATTTATGATATTGTGTGCCCTGGCAGCATCTTTGATATTGTATATCTGAAATGACAATAAACTATCAGGGCCCTTTAAAGGGACAGACGCACTACTGTCTGAGGAGAATTTGCAGGAATCCATTGTAGGATCATATTTTTATAAACTGGTAAATAGGGATGCAAGATATACATTATTTTCATTTAGGACCAATTAAACATCATACAATTTTGTTTTAGTGATACTCCCATGTTGATACGAACAATGATTATCATGTTAGACATCACTGTCGCCATGTTGGTTGTAGGATCAGCACCAATTCCATTTAAGACCAACTAGATATCATAAGAAGTCTTTTGGTGATGACTCTCTCCCCTCCCAATATTGAGATCCCTTTAGGGGAAGAAGTGTTAACATGAATGGAGGTTATTCTGGGAGACCAGATGGGCACCATTTTCGGTAAGGAATAAACAGACATAATAAGTTCTTTTAGTGAAAACCCCATGTCAGTACAACTATCCATTCATAAGAAGTAGTGAGTTTCAAAATGGCCACCATAGCAGCTATACTGGAAGTCAGATTGCCACCATTTTTATTGAGGACCAACTAGATATAACATAAAGTCTTCTAGTGAAAACCACTATCAATATAACCATCCATTCAAGTAAGGATAAGATTTTCTAAATGCCCACCATGGCAGCCATATTAGATGTCAGATCAACATTTTAATTTATGAACAACTAAAGCAACTAGACAACATAAGAAGTCTTTCAGTAAAAATACCATGTTAATATTACCATCCATTTTGGAGCATTAGATGTAACAATATTTTCAAATTGGCTGTTTCAGGGGGCACCACTTCATTTATGGCCAACTAGACTTTGGGTTAAATGTGTTTGTAAAGTTCAGTTGTAATACCTTAAGTTGCTAGGTGAAGTAGTGATAACAAATATAAAAAAAACAAAATAATGGATGATGGATAACTGATGAAAGATCACTGCCTAAGCTCCTCTGCTAAAAAAATATAACCTGAGAGCATCAATAAAATCAATAAATGCAGTAGATATAATTAATGTTTTGCAATTAAGTGGTACAAACTTTAAGTACCTCTGATAACATGCAACTTACTAGAAAGAAAAATGAAATCCAAACACAGAGAAAAATGTTTAAATATAAACACAAATTCGCAAATAAAGCTTCCAAAAAGTTGTGGAAACCTAAATTTACAAAACTGTATCACACATGCTGATCATTAGGTAGAATTAAAGATGATTTCAAGGGATATCTGAGTGTAAAAAAGTGCAATATTAATCAAACAAAAATTAATTTTAATTGGTATACATCTCATATATGGATAGCCCATAGAGATGGATAAGAGGGATAATTTGCGAGTTTCTTTCAGTTTGTTGATTCCATATTGACAGGCAAAATTTTTCCGTCCATCATCCTAATATCTAGGTTGTATCAAAGAAATATTTTTGGTAAATAGAGTACTTATTCAGCAGAGAAAACTAAACACATGATTTAAAAGAAAATTATCAATGGTGTGATACAATAAATTAGGAAATTAATTTAATGAATGTTCAAAAGGCAAGACTGGAAATTAATTTCATACTTGTGCTAAAGGCATGGCCACTTCAAGCATCAAGAATAAACACGGAAGGTCCAATAATAACAATGATGATTCCTTTAGAAGCAGTTGTATTAGTAGCAATAACCATTCACATGCAAGTAAAGAGAAGAGCCGTAAACTACTCATAACGGCAGTGATGGTGCGTAATTCACTTGCAAATATGTCTGCTTGCAGTCATGTTAAAAAAACCAAAACAAACAGGAATGCAGCAGTCTACACTTACCAGTTTTTCCTAGACAAGGAACTTTCATCCTTACTTCTTTTGACACCAAATATTCTGGTCATCATGGCACCCAGCAAAAGAGTAGCAGAATTTCTCACCTAAGAATTAAATGAAAATTCTAAGGCACAAAACTCTGACTTGACATATAATCTCATTACTTTCATCCACTATTTTACTATACAAGCATAATTATGTTTTTCATAGGTAAAAACATCTCTTTTTATTAAAAGTTGTATTGTTTATCAAATTCTCGAATGTCAAAATTATAGTTTCACAACTTTGTGCTTGGAAAATTGGAAAATCTTGGGAATAAATTGTTCACATTCTATATGCACATTTCTTTAAAAAAAAAATTTCAAAATGTTTCGCTACAAGCATTTAATTTATGATCAAAGATAAAACAGGAATAGTCACTAAGTAAAATACTTCTTTAAGTGACCCTATCGGAGTAGCAGTTTCTCACTGGTTGAAAATCAAAGTACATAGGACACTGAGCTGAAACACTTCTTCAAATGAACCTATCAAATTAGCAGTTTCTGGTTTCAAATATTAGAATTTGTATTCACAAAATTTACATTGTTTTTTTACATTTTACGTCCTACACAGTTTCAAGGAAGCGCTCAATATGATACCAACATGGACAAGCCAAACATTTATTTGCAATACAGTAATAATCTCTTGAAAAAAATCAAAACTTTTACCAATTATTTATTTGATGACCTACTTGATCATATATAAAAAACCACATGTTCCTGAATATGAAAGACTTTGAATTTAAGTTTATTCTGCCTCTAAGGTTCAATCTTTTTCCTCATGTTCTGGACTATGAACTGTGCAATCAAGCATAAAAATTCTACATTACATTTATAATCTGACCAGTTTCTTCTAGTTTAATGCATGACTCTCTGATATGAGTTTGTCATGTCAGCAGTACTCCAACATCAAATATAGTTTGAGTATAAATGATTTTGTGCTTAAAATAATATTTTTTGCAGCCATCTGGTATATAATTTATTTATTTTGTAAGTATTTGGTATATAATTGATGTATTTTGTATCTCATACATAATTTATATATAAGTATTATCATTTATAATTTTTGTAAGAATTTGTTATATAATTCATATTGTAAATATGGGTGTGACCTATGGGTCACATACTTGGGTCATCAATCACACATGCAAATTCTTAAAGATGTGACATAAACAACATATGGGTTATTTCAAAGTTATACAAAATCCCCTGACCCTCCAAACTTTACCTTCAAGAACAAGATAACATTTGTAGAATGTTATCAGAATCAAAATTCATAATGCTGTTACTGACACAAGCTGCATGTTCTAGCTTTTATCACTGTATAAAGAGTTCAAGTACAATACAATTTTATCATGTTGTTGTTGTTTTGGGTTTAACTCCATTTCTCAACGTACGATAGGCTATACATGCTGGTAAGCTTAAGTGATGCAGGAAGAACCCAGGAAAACTCTGGTAAGAACAATCAACCTATGTTTTGATTCTGCAAAGCATTCTCACACTCTACATTGGCTAAGGCAGAGACTCAAACCCATGCAGACCGAGATGGCAATGATTGGTAAAGGCCAGTGCTTTTGACCATATGGCCATCTGGGGACCTACACATGTATGAACATGTGAATGTACATACTGACTGATGGTAGCACAATATTTAGGGATTAAAATTTCCATTTAAAAGTATATTTACAAAGTCTTAAACTTACAACATACTGTTCACCATGTTGTTTCCATCTTTAATGACTGCATAACAAGTATCAAGATAAAGATGATGATAATAATAAAAAAAAGCACTAACAGTATTATTAACGGTGACATCACATTTGAATCCATATGGGTCGAACAGTTCACAATTGTAACTTACAGCCCACAAAAGAGACTTGAAGCCCAATATGGCTGCTTTCAAACCATCCGTGATATATGGGGTAACATCTTCACCAAGTCTGGTATCCCTGTACAAAGCCCTCAGAATATTCAATGCATGCACCTGGTTCAAAATTAAAACAGAACATTAAAACAGCCAGGGAAGGCACTTTTAGTGTGGGGTACTCACCCATAGATGCAATTTAGAATTTTCTAATCATTTTAATATGACCTCAGTGAAATCAAAGTACCCTGGCATATATTATAAAGAAAGTGCTTTCCTTGGGTACTATGTATGTTTAAAAGGAACAGAGGAACAGTCCTAACTCTCTCTCTCTCTCTCTCTCTCTCTCTCTCTCTCTCTATATATATATATATATATATATATATATATATATAAATTTAACTAGAATATCTGTTTAATTAGATCCACAAAAAATATGGTGAAGACAATACCACCCTAACCTTAGCATTTACAGTACTGCCCACACTCCCCTCAGGAGTCAAACTAAGGGTAAGTAACTCTTCCATTGCTTCCCTGAAGCACATCCTGCCAGTGCTTGTAGGTTCTGTTGTCACCAGTGCCTAAAATGAATAGAATACATCATTTGTAAGTTTGTACAACTACATACAAAAAGTTTTGTTATTTATCTGAAGATTTGAATAAAATTAATACCATGTTATTCAATGCAAAATGTTATTCACAACTGCATGCTGTTATATACTAATGCTTGGACAAATACTGGTCACGTCTAACTTACAGTTCTATTGAACCCAGTTATGCCTGCGATAAAATCAAGTGAGCTGCAGAATCCCTAAGTTCTTAATTTTGTTCTGGAACCATGGTCTTTTTGCAATGAACATTTTTTGTAAATATATGTACCTTTATCTAACTAATCAGGATCAATTCTTGCACCACCTGATTAATAGCAACATCTGTTGTGGATTTCTAAGTAATAAATATATTCTAACACCATAATTTTTTGCAAGAATGTCATTATGGGGTGCAGGCAGAATGAGCCATTTTTAACAATATTTTTTTAAAGGAGAAAGTATTGTCCATAGTGGTAGTAATGCCATAAATGAGCTTGGGCAATTTTACTCTGAGGTCTAAGACTTTAGAATACCTGTGGTAGATCTATTTTACACAAGCCAATTGTGTTCGGTGTGGCAATCAGAACATATATCTCTTTGGAACATTTTTTATTTTAAGCACTATTCATGATACAAGTGGCATAAATATTAAGGGTTTTTTATTGCCATGATGAGTTGATATCACAGCAGGTGGCTGCCACTTGTATATTGATGTAATTATTAACTAATCAAACTTTGGGATCTATTTACTGAGTTCAAAATCAAAAGCAAATGCCCCTAGAGAATTCTATTTTATTAATGGGGTATCAGTTATCATGGATTTTGTCTTTGCTACAGCTATCTAATTTAAATATCCAATACAAAATGTCTTACACCAAAATTTTGCCTTTTTGTCAGTGGATAATCAACAAAATTAAGAATAAAAAAAGTACTACTTTGCAAAGTTATAAAAAATTATGTCCACAAAAACAATTAAACTCCAAGTAGTAATGTACTAGACAACCTGAATTAGACACCCTGAATAAGACAATTTTATAGAGACAAATAGTGTATATCATAAATATTAATGTAAAACTGAGATACCAAATTTTCACTTTTGCTTATTGGTGATTCACTGATTTTTTTTTAATTTGCTAATATGCACATCTGCAGTGATGTCCATAAAGTTTATTGCCAAAGTTGAAGGGAGGACTAGAGGACGAAAGTAGTATCCCCTTAGATATAGGAATATATGCCAGAAATCAAGTTGATTTCCTTTCTGAGCAGGCAGACAATCTTTTAGCATCAGTGCTTCTACACCAAGCCAAGATGGTTGCAACATCTTAAGTTGGTATAAGAATGATGGATTTTCAAGTTAGCAGACCAAGCCATGGTCTTATGTGGGCTTGGGAATGCTGTATCTGCATGAGAGCAGACATACCCCTAATGTACCATGATCTGTTAATAAGAAATAAGATATCTAAAATGTGACTGAGCTAAAAGTATTGTGATTTACAGTAAGTAGATACTACTACTAGTGTATATTTATGATATACACTATTTGTCTCTATAAAATTGTCTTATTCAGGGTGTAGCTGCAATTGTGAAAGAACCTAATTTTGTCCAAAGATTGTTAAGGGAAGATTTGGTAATCTTTCACAATCCACCAAACATGCAGAAATGTGCCCACAGAAGACAAACATGAAAAAGAATGAAATTACCCATGATATTGCAATCAAATCTCACTCCTACTAATTTACCCCATAAAAATCGATTGGTTCCCTTACCTGAACATAGAAAGGGATTCCTGCACTCCTACGTGTGGCACACAGTCTAGAACCAGGATCATCAGATTTGATGTCGGACATCATCTTCCTCAGCCATTCACTGGGCAAGTGATGTAAAACACTGATATAACTCCTAAAAACAAATATGGATGATATGATTTACAAAATTTATTTGCATAATTTCTTTAAAATACATGCACTGATATTTTCTATGCAGCTGTCTACCTAGGTCAAAATTACATCCTGCCATCCATTTTTCATACTGGATAAATTTTAACTTTAAAAATATTTACCAAAATGTGCATTAAGGTGTTTGGGAAGATAATGGGTAATTTTATGATTTTTTTACACTATTACTGCCATTAGTAAAAGCAAATAAAATATCAACAGCTCTATAAACAAATGAAAATAAATACAATTACAGTAGTCCCCCTCTTATACAGCCACCCCTTCTGCACTAGGGAAAGTGGCCTTATCAGGCAGGTGGCCTTTCCAGAGGGGGACTAATTTTTTCATGAGAAATATATGTATGTAGTAAGAAGGCTTAATTTTTCAAAGCATTTAATTTCTTCAATCAAAAGCAACAATAATTATTGAACGGTTCTTGTGCTATATTAGTTGACTTATTTCAACTGAATATGCATTAATAGTCCTTATTCTTGGCATAATATGCGAGTGGGTGTTGTCATGCACACTGCAAAACCATTCAAAAACATCATTTAAATCTTGATACATACATAATTCTTTTTCCATTTGCTCCATTTCCCACTGCTGCTGAATAACTTCCTTATTGGTTATGATGTTGTTTATTTGAGTCTTTTCAAAATAAGATTATTTTATTCAAGTCTTTTCTACCTAAAATTGTTTGACCAGTCCCCTCTCCCCACCTCACCCAATGTTGTAACAAACTTTTTTTAAAATAATTCTCTATGTTTACGTGATGACATATTAATGTTTGGTAATGATTTATTCAGATGTTGCTAAATGTATGCGATTTAATTATGCAGATGAAACATCTGTTGAGCGGACAAAATGTTTTCTTTGTAAAGGAAGTGACAAGTGTGTTGTCACGTGATTTTTCAGTCTTTGTCTGGTACCCTGTTCCTATTTTAGCCAATGCTGACGGTGTGATATTGACATTATGTCCGGTTATAATCATCAATGTTCCAACTACAAGACTGATAAAACAATTTTTTTCTGCATTTAAACAAGATGCCATGTACTTTTAAAGGCAGCGATTGTCATGTGATTCATTGGCACCTATTGTTTTTACATTTCTTGACACTAAGTGAGAAAAACAGCTTCGATATTTATGCAGATTTGACCTGAACAATAGTGTCTCACGGCCATTAGGATTTATAAACTTGACAATTATTGTCAACAGTAATAGCCACTAATTATGGAAGTGAACAAACTCAACATCTTGCAAAGGGAAGCCATAAAGGCCATCAAAGCAGTTTCCCGCTGATTTCTGTATTGTACATCAATACTGCCACTTTTCAGCTGTTACTACTATTACTAAGTGTAACCTTAACAATTATCAGTGGCTAAACCAGACATCTTATGATAACACACAGTAGGGATAATAGGATTATCTGTACTTAGCTTTTTGTATGGATTAAAATTTTAGTCTTTCTCCGCTTTACGGAATAATTGTGGCTTCTCATGAGGTGTAAATGATATAATATTAACCTTAAAGGTACATCTACTTTAGTCAACACTTCTTTCAAGAACGAAAACCTGACATTGGGCAACAGAAATCGGATTACTTAACACACACTAAGAATAAAATTGGTTCTTGATAGATATTACAAAATAAAATGCTGCTGCTTGTGAGGAGTAAATTTTTTTATTTTTGTACAAATATGCTGGCCACTGGTTGCGTTAGCCGGGTGGCCTTTCGTGAGGGTAATTTTGAACACAAATTTTGTCTGTGCCTTTGGGTTCTGGCCATAAGGAGTGAGTGGTTGTTGGTGAGGGTGGACGTTCAAGAGGGGGAATACCGTATTCACATCAAAAGTATGCATATACAAAATTTAGAAAAATGTCTTTTTTTTCAATTGTGAAAAAAGTATTGCTCACTTCCACAGCATTTCAGTCATCTTAACAAATCCAGCATAAGCCAGTTCAAAGGCTCCTCTGTGTTTTGACTCCAGCAGTTGGTTCTGAAAATATTCTCCAATGCTCACAATCTGAAGAATTAGAAATAAGAAAAATATAATATTCAAAAAGATATAATGTAACCTAGACATTTGAAATCAAGTCAACTTTCAAAGTAGAACACCACTGTCTAGTGCCGGATTATCTTAGTAGCAAAAAGAGCATATGTTTTGGACCTGCACCTTCAACTGCCCTTAGCTAAATGCTTTCAAGCTATCAATGACCCACATGTAAATGTTGTTATTACTGAAATGTCAAAAATATTTGTCATATTATCTGACTATATAGCAAATGAAGAAATACAATTACTTTATTATGCAAGTTAAAAATTTATGTGTATTAATATTTATGTGGTTTTCTTTAATGTAAGGCCCCTTTTATAACATATGCTACAGTCAACACATTAGCTTAATCTGGTACTGCCCAACTGAACCCCAAAAGTTTCCAATTTACACCGGGCTTATCATTTGCCAAAAAGTGAAACAAGAAAACAAACCATCTGAATTATTTAAATTCAATAATAACTTATACACTTCACACTTAGGCTTTTTCATTTTCTAACTGGAACACATTAACCTTGTATTAAAAATTTCACTAGTGATCAGAAAAAGTTACAGAAGCAGATTTGTAAACCATAGGAATATGGCCTCCTCACTGTCTGTGTTTTCACAAGTTTCATTATTGATCTATTTTGTGTAACATGATCACTGTCTCAGTTAAGTTTTTCACTTAAAATGTAATTTATTTAAATCCATGGTAAAAGAAAATGGCACAAAATATAATCATATTTATCCTTGGTCTCAGAGGATCTAATTTAGGATTTTTTTAAAAAGAAATGAAAATACAAGGTAAGCAAGCAAACTGTGTGGATTACTCATTAACAAAGAATCAAAACAAGCTGTAATTCAATTTGTCATTGTTCATTTTATTTTACTGTGTGTCATTCTTCCCAGTTATTGTCAATTTTAAAGTATATGCAAGGAAATAAGCAATATGTACTGATCACTTATCAATAATTCACAATAATATGAAACAAAGACCAGCAATATACCATATATACTTGCTTATAAGTTAACTCAAACTGCAAATAATAATATGTCGAAGCATAATGCACCAAACGATCAGGTCTATGTTGTTTCTTGTACTGATTACTCAACCTAACTGCACAGATCTTGATCTGCCAGCACATAATAAGCTGGCAGATCTGGATCTGTGTAGTTTGCAGTTGGGCTTGTCTTTAAGTGAGTGCATATGGTAGAGAGATTTTTGTGCCATCCAATGAAATTCTGTCCATACAAAACTTGGCATATGGCAAACATTGAGGGTGACAAGCTACTGGCATGCAAAAAACTGAGGTTAAACTGTACCTGCTGACAGTCTATCAACCCAGTCATATCAGCCCTCTCAGGATCAGAGATGGGTACATCATATGAGATTTGACCAAGGAGCAGTGAGATCTCTTTGATGCTTCTCCAGCAGCATACCACCAGATATTCTGGCATCAGCATCACCGTCTGTGTGCCTTTCACTTCTTCTGCATCAAGCATTAACTGGACATCCAGTTCCTCTGTCAAAAGTGATATGACATCTAGACCTGATCCTGAAACAACAAAGAAACAAGAGGCCAAAGTGAGTATGAGATTGCTAACCTGTTCACAAGGCTACAACTAAGTTTCACAAGTCCCCTCCTCCAATGCATAAAGTCTGAAGTTAACAAATAGGTAAACGCAGCAATAGTCATTCTGTAAATTTTAGTCAAGATAGTAGCTCATCTATTTAAATGACCAAACACTAACCGAAGTGATGATATTGATAACAACAATATGGTTCATAAGAAATTCAAATTTGTAAAGGTAATAAGTAAAAAAAAATGTTATAATTAGATTTTCTTATCTATATTAATTGATACCTCTAATGGCCTCCACTGGTATATTGCCCTCTGGTGAAGAATTATGGACAACTGGGGACACAACTCTAGCAATGGCAAAACATTCATTGAGTAATGCCAGCAGAAAATCTCTCCAGTCTTGTTCATCTGCTTTCTCCATTTTCCTAGAGAAGATTTAAAGCAAGGATAACATTCATAATTAATGGAGAAAAAAAAAACATATCATGATTACAGCAAAAAAGAAAACATCCATACAAAATGTTTACATCTAGTTTCAATGAAATATAGTTACAAAATATGTATTATCTGATACAAGCTGAAACTGAAAAATGTAAGAAAAGTTTTATGTGAAATTCTAAGTATGATTTTGTTTTCCATGGAAAACTTATTCACATATAAATATTTATCCTCGACCTTTTAAGAATCCATACCTAAGTATTCTGTCTGAAATCCTTCCGTCTCTTGGTCATAAATATAGAAAAAAATTTTATAATCCAATTCATTTACTATTTACCTGTAATCAACATCACTGAGAATGTATCGAATGCAGTGTATTGTGGAATACAGAGGTCTATTTGCTGCTGCAATAAGCAAGTTTTTTTCAGCAACAACCCTCTGATCTTGAAGATACTTCAATAGTATCCATAGCAACAAAAGTCTTCTGCCAAAATTGCTGTTTGTTATTCCAGGCAATGGAAGTTTGTTCTCTTTGTTTACTTGGCTCTGTAAAATCTCATAGCAGTCATCTTGGTGAAGAAGCAGACGGAACAAGTAAGCAGCTGTCGTACAGTCCTGTGGTTTTGTACTTCCTGATAGCTTAAGAGCCACGTCAAACAAGGCTTCCATTTGTCTCTTGGACTATTAAATGAGAGAAAAATGCAAATGTATTTTACAACATGAGATGTATTTCACTCTCTCTGGTCTATAGAATCTATAATCTGTCAAAATTCACGTAATATCAAGATGGTGAAGTTGCTCTGTCTGAGAATGCAGAAACCAGAATTATATCCTTTAAAACTTATCTATTAAAAATATTCTAAAATGTGCTATGAATGCTGTTCATTTAGTGAACAATAATACCAACTTTGGCAACTCTACTGATGCATCATGGGTGAAGGTCAATTTTCAATGGTAAAAATGTTATCAACATTCTCAATTACTCAGCAACATGATTACAAGTTTCTTCTAACCAATTAAATGACTGATTAATAATCAAATAATTTGTCAACATCTTGACAAAATCTGGGCTAATTCTAGGATAACATGAACCTTACAACAGCAGGAGCAACAGACCAAATTTAATCAAAGAAACTGTGACTGGTTAATCATTTCCCTGATCAATACTCAGTCAAATCAATTAATCAGAACAAAAATCAAACAAGACAAGACACACATAATCTACCTCTGATACAAAATGATAATACCTCAAAAGGTATGATGCCATGTAACATAAACCAGGGGCAGAAAGACCTCAGGAAGGACAGGAAGTATATCTTGTTTCTATGTATTCAAAAACTGCATGTAAACTAGATGCCTAAATAAAAACTACAACTAAAAACTTCATGCATTTTTTTTTTACATGGATCATTTGCTCTACTGATAAATCTGCTGTTTTGTATATTTAATTTAATTGTTTGTTAGTTTTAATTTTTTTTTACTTCATTACATGTTATTGCAATTTAACATTGTTTGCTGGACTTGACCTTGTCCAAAATTTAGTTCATTTCTACCTGACCTGTTTGACCTGTTTTTAAAATTTCATTTATGTAAACAGCTAATAATAGCTTCATTATTCTCTATGTGTTTGAGCTTATTATCAGGATTATGCAGGTAAGCAAGAAGGCATAAATATGTTGATCAGGGTCAAGGTCTTGGATATTCCTAAGTGAATTTTATAGGCTACTGTATTGTAAATAAAAAAGGCTCATTAGATCATTCTAGAATGTTATTTCCCATTAGGTAATAATTGTTTTTAGAAAATGCTAATTGTAACCTGATGTCAAGCATAGAACTAAATTATCTTGTAACTGTGAGGATTTTACCAGTCATGCTTTAACATCTAGCACCTTAAATTGTATTAAGTTGTGACCAGTTTGGGCTGAATTTTATTTTCAAGTGATTATTTTCTCTGGAAATAAAAAAGTGCTCTGACAAATTCTTGGATAAAGACATTCATTGGAATTTATACTGAATACAAACCTGGAATAATATTTATGTGATTTAAGAGACTGTTGACACATCATCACTTTGTAGGCTGTACTAGACATGTCATCACCTTCAATCTTGAATCTCTTCAATACTTGAACTGCATGTTATTCAGGACTTTTTATTACTAGGACTTGTATCTTTAATTCTAGAACTATTAAAGTTAATTTGCAATACTACTTAGGTTTCTTTTCACATTTTTCACTTTGTATTCTAGGGAAATATAATATCTGCAAAACAATACAATGCTTGTTGTTTTCACTCTTTTCTGTTACTTATTTTAGGAGCATAGACTCATAACATAGCATAGACTGACATTACACACCAATATGACTCGGACTAGTTTGGAGAACTTATAAACCAGTACAAATTGATATTACACACCAATATGTCAGGGACTTGTTGGTGTACTGTAAAGTCATTACAAATTGATATTCCACACCAATATGACATCTGACAAACATTCTTAACAGCAACAGTTCAATATAAAATGTTATGCAGCCATGACAGTATGCACAGTCTGAAAACAAGTCATGCCAAATCAAAGCTAGCAAGAAAGGCCCCTATTTCAGCCATCTCCCTCCCTTCCATGAGCATTTTACAATAATGTGGGGCTAACTTCTTCTCTTCAAAGAGCTGAAATGGTAAGTTAGTTATCTGTGATATTGAGGCTTATAAAAGTGTGACGTGTTTCCACTTGCAGCTTTCCATTTCCCTTGAATGCTTTCAACATAGTGGGTCCTTTCTGCCAGAGTGTTTCTGTCAACCACTTGTTCTAAGAATTCTTTTTACACAAGGGATTACTTGATATGCTCCAGGTGTGAAGGTTCAACAATTCTGGGTTTGGATAGAATATCAGCATTTGTGGTTGTTTGAGCAGCTCAGGAATGACCAGGCAATTTTTACTGCCAAAAAAAACCAAAAACTGTTTATCCATAATTTTTCCCACTTGAGGGAAGCATTCAGTAAAAAGCAGTCCCTCACTTTTTGGAAGACTTTTTGGATCAGAGAAGATAAAGGGAAGGCATCTAGACCATTCCAGGCTTTAAATCTGGAACTGGTAAACAATGATTGGTAGCTTTGCATTTCATCCTGTCAAAAATAAATCACTGACCCCAAAGGGAAAAAAATTATCTCTATATCATATCATGGTCATAATTCCCGAAAGCTGTACCTACAAGGCAGTACTTACTAAGGGTTAGTTGAAGTTCCCCATTTGCTGACATGGGGCCTCAGGTATCCAAAAATTGAAATCATTTTGTCTGGCATGCAGAGCTTGTCAGTCAGAAATCATTCACAATTCTCTCATGAACAGTTGCCCATGATGATGAGATAAATTGCTGTACTGATATATAGGAAGAAATTCTCAGGCTGAGATGTATTTCTTTAAAGAATTGCTGTTACAATAAAGATGACTTTCAAGGTACATTCTTGAGTGAGACAGCCATTGTTTCATTTTTCAAGATACATTCCTGAGTGAGACAGCCATTGTTTCATTTTTCAAGATACATTCCTGAGTGAGACAGCCATTGTTTCATTACATCTGAAATCCATGCCCAAGTGGATAAAATGCTGCAATGGGACACTGTGAGATTTGTTCTTGATGACAAAGAATCCATTGCAGCACAGAAGTAAAATAAAAGATTTCATGTCTTTATTTAGAAAAATATAAATCACCTGGTACTTTTGCAGAATGTCATCCAAGCAGCTGAAATTCATGGAAGAGGAAGTGGTTCTAACTGGTACTTTACATCCCTGATTGTGAATCTCAGGAATTTCCTGGAAGACTTGAGGATTGGACTATATACTTCCTGAAGAGCTGATTATGAACTCTACCTCATAAATGGTAATGAGAACCAGTCTGAGTGTGTTCATTCTGAATAAAGGTACCCAAATGAAAAGGTTTAGAGAAATCAGATCTGTGACTTGGTCACTAGAAAGCAAAGAATATTTACCCACTCACATTATGTTAAGAATATTAGCCTGCTACCTCACAAATCCAGCCCTACTAAAAGATGAAAATTGTCTTTTCCTATGGCAATAGACAGAGGGCAATAACTCTTACCAATTATCTTCCTTTGGGACAACTGGGTGTGTCACTTGTTCTTAACTGAGAAAGACACTAATGAGAATGCTTTTATGGCAGGTGGTTGGGACAGATTCTGAGTAATATGATTGGTAAAAGTATTCTCAGAAAAACAAAATTTACCTAAAAATTTGCTTTCTCCTTCAAATATGGTCCTCAATCACATTATGTTATGAGAATAAGTAAAATGTGGAGGGCATGCTGAGCATCAGACCTCTACCTCGGTTATCCTATGGAAGAATAGCTTGATTCCTTATATGAAAAATAATCCATTCTCGTAATTATGTAACACAGCCTGGGATCACTTAACTGTGACCCTGACATATGGTTAAGAAAATAAATCTTGAAATCTTCTAACCTGCAAAATTTCACTGGCAAATCCAGCAAAACTAAGAGGCTGTGATGATTGATCCAGTTGGGCACCAGATGTTTTCCTCTGTGATGCTAAATCTTTGAAATAAAAACTTCAGAAGGCTGTATGTTTGGTGATGGCTGTATGACCTGTAATGGATGTGTTGGATAGACGGTAGTGGTGAGGTAATAAGAGGAGGCTAACCAATGGATCCAGTACAAATCCCATGTGCCCAGACTTACAGCCAGAAAAGGCCATGCTTGGATATACAGTTGGACTTATGCCTGCAGCGTCTCTGTGTAAATCTTGGCAAATAAAAAACCACTTAAAATTTAGTGGCAGTCATCACTGTAGCAATAATGGCTTGACATTTGAGACAAAAAAAATCATCTCTAGACAGTTAAATCAGTTACTCCATCTGATTATGGAATTTGTTGGAACAATGTCTGGTCTTTCTTGGCCAAAAGACTGGTATGCAAGAACACTACACCGAATAGACAAGGAACATTTATTCTTCAGTCCATGGGCATACAAATTTATTATTTCAAAAGGAACAAAATGTGACAGATATTATTAGTTGAATTCAAATTGTAACTTACTCCTACTAATTAGAAATTAAAATCACGAGTTTCATCTATCTTACCTTGTAAACCACATATTGTTTTCACATTTTTAAGCACACCGATCACATTATTTAAAAAAAACATAGTTTATGTACGTTTCTTCATGCTATACTACTAATTTTTATGATAAAACCAGTAGTCCATACTTGTAGAAGTTTTGAAAAGTAGAGGCATACTAGTGAAAAAGCTACAGAAACATCTGCCAGCATTTTCTAAAAGTTTGAGATGGGCTTAATATAGGTTACATACAGTATATCATTAATGTCATTAATTCTAACAATTAAGTTTGTACAAACCATGATCCTTAATTCTTTATGCATGGTACAGGCTACAAGGATCTTGACTGCTTCCTGTTTGTTTTCCTCAAATGTGTCAGACAAAAATTCCAGAAGTGTCTGTACCTCACTTGACTGAATCTCTTCATACAAATCAAATTCCAAATCTTCTTTACCTGTGTTATAAACAATAAGAGATATAAGAAATTTTGCTTTTGAAAATAATGAACAAAATTAAATTATTTCAATAGTAACATGTATTTCATTCTGCATAATTGATTGTTTCATTTTTCAAATTAGAATTGGAAGTTCACTATGCTGTCTGCAACAGAACCTTTCAAATAGACACACAACTCATAAAGTCTTGTAAATATTAATTAGAATGTTTATTTTTGGCTATCTATTTAAAAATTTCATTACCTTAGCTGCTCAGAACAGATTCTTTTCTAAATGCTAAAATACAGTTCAATATGATCAAGAAATCATAACCTTACAATTTCTGAAGAAAAAAAAACACAAATTAAAAATGATAATTACAAACCATGATATGAGAGCTCAGTTATTTTAAGTAGGTATAGGAACTTCAATTTTAATTTCAATTAGAAGTATGATTTACAGCAGGCAAAGGCAAATGCAGTGAATATCCCAGTACAAATCTTAAAAGTCACTGTGGGTAATTATCTGCAAGGCTTTGGGTATGATAGGTATTAGACCAATAAATCAGCACCTCACCCATAATGATATTAACTGGCAGTTTAGGGGCTGATGTCACATATTCATTAAAATATGCAAATATCTGCAGCCAAATTGGCTGCACACATCCATATATATTTTATACGCCTATTGGCATTTCTTATGCTGTGAAGCTAACTTCTGCTGAAGGATTTTTTTGGTGGCATGTACATTATATTTCTGGAGCAAATCCTAGGTTTGGCGACTTGTAAATTCACATGGAGTACCATAACCCTCTTTCCTGAGGCTATTTTGAATATTGCACTAGATATGGTTGTTACCAAATACAGGTATCTATCTAAGGAGTATGCAGGTTTGTTCCAGAAAGATCTGCATGCAGCAAATATTGCACATTTTAATGAACAGGCGACAGCAGACCCCATATCGTCCATCAGTATCAACACAGATTTGGAGGATTGATTTATCAGACTTGTTAACAAACGACTTCATTGATTTAAGGAGTGAACTAGTCAAAATATAATGTGGTAACTGTTTTACCTACAATGCCTTGCAGAAAATTATCACACTGATTTTCAAAAATGGCAGACTTGAGCCAGAATTTCCCAGTTTGCAATTATGTACTTAAATTATACTTCTGACTGAAATTGACATTCATTTACCTGCACAAAATAAATGAATGCTTTTGTTATCAAGTCTGTAGTTAACATTCTTTCCATTAAGTGAAGGATTTATTTTAAAAACTAGAAAGCTTTACCTATTCAATGATGATGGTAATGTATCCTGTAAAATTTCAATTGTATCCATACATACCAATTTCAGAAATTAGAGAAAGTCCTATCCAACTATTTTAAATATGCAGTTATCAACGGCAAAAATTTTCAAGCACTTTACATCATCTACTTTATGAGTTTCTGACTCTTAGCTTATCCGTGTTTCAATTAGTCTACAATTTTTAAATAAAATATTGTATGGCCTTAAACAGTATGCTATACCGTTTAAGTCATAAGGGATACATAAAAGAGACATTTTCCACCCCTATGATGTGTAAGTTAATAAGTCTGTTAATACCTAACTAGTAAATTATCAATCTTTGAAAATATGTTCATTATGCATTTAACATCAGAATAAATAAGTTTAACAAACAATTAAATGTACATTCTCAAGTGCAATGCCATAATTATGATTTGTATGAGTTTTAGAATCTAAACATTCTTGACTTTTATTGGGCACAATACTAGAAAAATATTTTTAGACTGTCCCTTGTAAGATTTCATGCTCCTTAAGTGAATTAACATTACTGAATATGTTAGACAAATTAATACTTTGAATTGTTTCCAAATGCTGTCACTTTGTAAGCACTGCTAGAACAAATATATAACCTGCTCTCACAAAATTTTAAACAAGGCATACAAATGCTTAAATTAAGTAAGCATAGCACTGAATTTGTTTCACTTTTAAACTAAACTCTCATGCTGCATAACTTGCTTATAAGTTGAATCCAACTGCAAACAACACATGTTCAGATCTGCCAACCCATAATGTGTCTGCAGATCTGGGTCTAATCAGTTTGAAAGGAGTAATCAGTAGAATAAAAAAACATAGATCTTGACCTGTTGAATATTATGTGATGGTAGATCAGGGTTTGTGATGTCTGCAGCTGGACTAAAATAACCAATTATACAGTAAAAAGTAAGCAATACTTGCATTTATAATGTGTAAATTGTCAATATTGTTGGGCAAATAAATCCAAATACACATAAGCAAAACTGCATTGAAGGCAAATTAGCCATGTTAACTAGGTTTTCCTAACCCTTATTTACAAGTCTCATGTGGTAATTTCTTTCATTAGAAAAATAAAATTGCATGCAGTTAGCTACCTCTCTCAAATGTGGACATTTTGTGCCCAGCAACACTCACTAACTGCCTGGACAGAACGGTTTTCAGCCTGGTTTTACCTAACAGAAGCTATACTGACTTCAGCTCATGTATACATCCAGAATTTATAGCCGACTGAAAAAATTCCTATGTGTTATATTATTACCTTGAACAACAGCAGATGAACCAAAAATGTCAGTGATAAACAAAAGTGTAGCCAAACAAGTAGTCCTTCTTCCGAATGCTGAACCAGGATACAGACTGGAGAGGAGAGTTCTTGTCAACCAGGACAGGAATGCCTGAATATGGAAAAGATGCTAGATTTATAAACTTTTAATTTTTTTATACATATTAGTCATAAGAATTTCTTAGTCTAATTAAAATACATTTGCAACAACATTGTATAGCATCCATGCAAAAATGAAATATAAATATGCAATAATGAATTTATTTTCTAAACAAATCAACAAAAACCAAAAAATTATTTTAAAAATTGTAAACAGGTCTATATCTTACTCTTGACAAATCATGCATAAAAGGTACATAAATGGTATTGTAAAGCTGCTGAAACATCATAAGTTAAAAAAAAGATAATAATGAATGCCTGTGGTTCCTTTGCAGGTGCCATGCATCCATATTTTTATATTCAGACAAAAAATTTGAAAACAACTTTTAAGCTAGAATCATATTAAAGCACTGAAATGAGAATAGTATGAAACAGTACTGATACCAGTGCCAAAAATCTGACTTGTTGCAAGAAAAACCTGTGCAAAATTTGTTTCTTTTAATCTATACAATTAAAATGACATTGATCTTTGATATAAAATGACCTTGACACCTTAATGTGACAAATAACACAGTATCTGACAACAGGGCAAAAATATCTTTGATACATCTCTCAAAGCTGAAAAGTTACACACATGATGAATTTTCTATCTTTCTTTTATAAGGAAGACTTCAATGGTCAAACCTTTATTGTTCTCTAAAAGTAAAAAAAACTATTAAAATACAATTGTGAAATTTAAAAAAGCACCAAAATTATTGTTTAATCAATTATGTAATGAAAGGAATTATAAATTCTTATTAATTTAGGCAGACTATTTTGCTTTACAGAGCTTTACCATACCATATTCAACTTTGAAACAATAAGGGTGTATCATAACTAAACGGGTGGAATATGATGTAGTAGGCAAAGAGGTCCCTTAACAAAACAAATTCTGAAAGAGAGAGGGGATTTACAGAGTGTAAATAATACAGAGAGAGGATACATATAACACTGAAACAATATTTGTTGAAGGGAGACCGCAGTGCAGTGAAAATTTTCTCTGGTTACAGACTGAACAGGAACCTGTAAAAAGCAAAGCACATCACACATCTACTAATTGCATCTGTTTCATTAAAGTTTATATATCAGAGATTAAAGTTACTATAAAAGATTGTTTTTTAAAAATTATACATCACCTAGTACAGGGACACTGAGTCTCCAGGTCCAAGTACAATTTACCTTATAGCTCTTTAAAAACTTGGCAGCAGTCTCAGCAGAAGAGGTGCTCTGTTTGCAGGCAATATCTCTTCTTAGGGCAATCATACTTTCACTCATTCTTGACAGAAACTAGAAATAATAAAATCAGAAATGCACATGTAACCAAATAAAACTTATGGAGATCTATTAGGCTATTAGAAATAAAAAATATTTTTACTGAACTAACTACCATATATACTTGTGTATATCTAAATAATTTATTTTTAAAAAAGTCTGGAGGGCAGGTGGGAGGGGATTAACATAACTGCTAGCCATGGTCTAAACTTGAAAAGTTTTGTTTTTCTTTTCTACCATTATATGTTATCATAGATCACCAACAATAACATCATTTGTCAAATATACCTCATAGCTCATGTGACATGTGCTGTCATGAAATCAAACAAGTATTTTTCTAACTTTGCAGGCAGCATAATAAACAAACAGGCATTAATGTACTTTTATTTTGATGCATATACATCATCGACCATAAAATACAGGCATACTTCCAAAAGAACCACCATAATAGTAATCTCTTAATCAATTGTTTAACACTTGGCAAATCAGTGATCATTTAAATCCATAGTCCCGAACAAATACAAGCTAACTTTATTTCACTGTTATTAAGATACAACAACAAACTAAATAAAAAAAGGTTTAGGAATTATGATTCTGAAGTTACTAATGACAAAAACATTTTGGTATCAAGAGTATAAAGCATGTATACTTGTTTTTCTTAAAATAAAAAGTGTGAAAGACTCCATTTGGGTATGTCTTGTATGCACACCTAGGAAGTGTAAATAACAGGCAAGTTAAAATATACTGGTCAGCATTTTTAACTGATAATAAAGTAACTTGTAGGATTTCTTTGACAGATTTTTTGGGAGTAAAAGGCAGCCATATGGATTTTATTAAAAGTGCACTTGATGTACCCAAAATATTTATCACCCACAATCACTGTTATCATCTACTAATGTTTAGTTGTGCATAAAGCCAAAAGGTTTATTAGCTGTAAAACAATAACTACTGGTATGCTTAATCTATGGTACCTAATGCTTCTGAGAAAATGGGTTTGTTTTGTTGCAAAATGCCATGAACATACTAATCTATAGTGAATCTAATGTATAGATTAATGTGATAATGGTTTCTAATCAAAACCATAGCTATCACATCTGCTTGAAGTGGTTTTGTGCATAATGATTTCCACACTGACAACCAATCTTATTTATTGTTAATTGAAAATAGCTGCCGATAGTAAAAAAACAGAAACAATAATAAACTTTTATCCAATACAATTTGATATCCAATCTTCATAGAAAAATTAAATGATAAAGTATATATAAGATACTACCACTATCAAAAGTTATTTAAGTTTACTCTTTTTAGAAATTTAAAGCAATAGTTAAAATGAATATCAGTGGAAATAAAAGAACGAGTTCTGCTTGTGATGCCAAGTTCATTCTTGAAGCAAATAACAGATGTGCTGCAGCACATGAATTTTATGTACATGAGAAGCAAGTTTGGAAATAGAGGAAAAGCAAAGTGGCATTAGAAGAAATGCAAAGAACAAAGAAGGCATGTTGGATTGGGATTGCTTCATTCCTGAACTGAAGAATGAACTCCATGATTTTGTTTGTAAATATCAATAAAATAGACATTATCACAAGAACTGCAATTTGTCTGCCTGCAATCAAATGACAAAATCTTACAAACACAAGTTGGCAGATTCATCAAAATTTATTGCAAAAGCCAGTTGATTTTCATGTTTAATGAACTGGAATGATTTTTGTCTTGGGCAGTGAAGATCACACAAAAGCTAAGAAAAGACTTGAAAGAGAATAGAACTATTTAAGAAGTTTATCATCCATCATAGAATCGAGTGCTCATTCAAACTATTGAAAATAAGAAATATGTGATGCCTATGACCTTTGCTTTGGCCTGTTTTGCCGGCAGTCCAAAGCTGCCTCCTGTCATCATTTTTAAACAAAGACTCTGCCAAAAAGCATGAAATTTCCTTATGGTTTCATCATTCACACACATCAAAAGGGATGGATGGACAAAAGTGAAACACATGAATGACTGGAGAAAGACATTTTACTTTAGGTTTGAAAATATTATTTTAATAAAATAATTGCATTTAAAACCTATCACATGCATCATGTGAAATCATCTGATACATGTTTCGGGGATAGGTTTATATGCAAACGAGCTTATGCATGAGTATAGATGGTTTGAAATGTTATTTTAATTGAATAAATGCATTTAAAACCTACCGCATGCATCTTGTGAAATCATCCCAGACATATGTTTCAAGGATAGGCTTATATGCAAATGAGCTTATGCATGAGTATATATGGTATATGTAACATATGCTTTGTGTAAATTGCAAACAATTGTGTGGTATGTAAAACTATATAAGTGGAGCAATAAATTATATTCTCTCATTTACTATTTAATCCAATATGGCTGTGATTCATCATCATGGTTTTCCTTGCAGTGAAATGTAGTGCATTACTTCCAACTGCAGTCAAAAGACTGACATGAATTTCTTACAACTGTAAAAAAAAAAAAAAAAGTTAAAAGGGATATAACTCTTACCACAACCATGAGGGCAAAATGACTGGTTAATGAACTTATCTTCCAATAATGACCACAATATATACCTAGTTTCATGGCAATCCACTAACCAATCTGCATTACAATCTGATTTGAATTATTGTCTGTTGCTTACACAGAAGTTCAGCCAATCAAAAGCAAAATAATATCAATAATATGTCACTCTTATTTGAACTATTCTGAGATCCTGATGATCAAAATCTTAAGCCTCAAGAGTGTTTACAAACTCAGCCAATCACATGCAAGATCACCCAATTCACATTTGTGGATGTCACTCGTATCTCATCCAAACTTCTGACTACTCATGTGACTGAATTCTGGACAAGAAATAAAGCTTCTGCAATGTTCACATGTAAGCCTTGATATAGAAATGGGCAACAAAGACCATAGCATAAGCTCACCAAGAATATTACATCAAACACTGCATTTAGCTACAAATCAGAATGAGCAATTACTCTATAAAAAAACTCAATAGGATCATGATAATAAGTAAATATGAAAATCTTTAATTGATGACCATATGTGCCAAGTTTCACATCAATATATCAAAAACTGAGACTAGTTGCACTAACAAGATTTGGACTAATGAACGGGTGGATAGATGGAATGACGAATGGACTGACAGATTGAGGGACACAAGGAATCCTAAAACAATCCTTGAGACAGAAAACTACCTTTCTGACATGTGACAGGAAGTACTGCCTGAATGCTGGACTCTGGCTATTCAGGTTGTATGGGATAAAAAACTCTATCAGTCTCAGCTCCACTTCACTGACTGGTTCTGTTGTTCTCTGATTCTCACACAGAAGCCCAAAGGCATCAAGTCTGACCTGGAATGATACAAGACTTTAAGTAAATCTCCTTTAATGTGCATTATAAAAATGAAGAAGTGATAAATTATTTGGCTAAGTAAAAACTGTAACACTGAAATTAATCTCAAACTTTAACATTCAGGTAATCTTGGATGTGGATGAACAGACTTATGTACATTCATATCTTGTCTCCCTAATCACAGTCCCTTGGTGAAAATCAAATTCTGAAACCACTGTGCATATCAACAAACCACCCACAATCACATCCTCAGAGATGCTGCCATGAGTTTATCTAAAGGGTGGAGCTACCCCTTTGTCACCAAAATAGTGTGGGGGTAAATGAAAATGGGGAAACAGCCATAGTTCAACATTTACCTAACATTAAATATCCAGGTCTCTCTCTTCCTGCTCCACTCTGTTAGAGCTCTAATGAAATCAAAATAAAATCTTTAAACAATTTTGGCTAAAATGGGATAGACTTAATATCTGTTGATTGTTCCTTATCTGTGTATGAATATTGATTTGTGCTGAGAACCTCCTTCCAAAGTTTGCTGACTGAAAAAGCATCTACACAGCTAGTTAAGCCAGCTCAAACAAGTTGAGAAACAATTCTTTATGGTTGTTATGCACAATTTTCTATAGCTCTCATGTAGTACCTATAGGATACTTCTGCTACAAAATAAGATTTTTGACTAACTTAAGCTTTGCCCAAGTTTAACTTTATTGCATTACTGCTTTACAGACCACCATGCCAGAAATCTCATCTGCTCCATAATACTGTATGATTTAGGTCCAGGTCACAGTCTGCTTGATCAAAGAAGTATTTTGATCACATAAAATATCTTTATGTCTTAATTTCATTTTTAGATTCTTAACAGTGCTAATAGGTTTACGTTCACCTTTATAGAGCTTTATAGTTTTGTAGAACATGATCCTGAAGGGCTAAATTGATTCAAAGAAAATAAATGAAAATTAAAGTCTACCTTTAGAATCTATTTTAATTAGACTTACTGTTCTGCTTTTCTACATTTACTTTTGAAATACTGCTGAAAGAGTGATTGACCATCATGTCATCTATTTCTGTAAATCCAGTATGTATATTGGACTCATATTTAACACCATTTTTAGGTTCAAAATCACTCACTGGAATCTCCATGAATGCTTTCTCAGTTCCAATAATCTGATCTACTTTATAACTTAAAAATCAGTCATCATCACAATTATTAGCCATTTTGCATTTTCTGGGTAGCCCATATTTTAAACACATTTGTAAAACTTCCTTGATACAAAGTTCAAACTATGATAGACTGCTTGTTCCAGGGCCAAATATGCCAATCAGGTTTGGTTTAACAACCATCTGTCAAGCTGAAGAAGCCAAAATTATTGCCTACCTGAAAAAGAGACTGATGTCATGACAAGCTCTGCAATACCTCTGCTTGCATGAATTATGTCATGACAAACACTTTATGGGAGGCTGGTTAAACAAAAATTGTATACTGTGCAGAGTACATTTTTGCATTTATGACTTTAAACTTATTTGTATGAGTTCTTGCATCTCCATGTTTATCAATTTGTAGAAATTCTGCATGAATTGCACAATCATGCACATTGACAGCATGCCTCTATCCTAATGTACCTTGAGAGATATTGGACAAATTATGGCACAACACAACCAACCTCCCTGAATTTACTACACATTTTGTATAGCAATTAAACAGATGCACCCAGCCACTTAAAGTCATTCCCATTTGGGAAGGTTACAAATTCTAAACCTAAAAATTTTTGTTGTGGTATTGTGTATGTCCCCTAAGCCTTGGCAAAAAAAATAATTAAGGAATGAACTCTTCATGAGTAAAATACCTGCTACTGAGAATTCTACATGGTTTTGAAATACTGTTCTTTAGGCCAAGGGCCGATTTGGATCAGATTTAGGGCTCTCATTTGGTCCCCGAAATGCCTAAAATTTCCTGAAAACATCCTCAATAACTGTCAAGGTTTCAGGTCTCTACCTGAATAAGTGTATAAGTCACCTCTGTATGGGCATGATCAGATAATCACCACCTTTTAATTGAAAATATGCTGGGATAATTATTTAAAACATTCTTAACAGCTGATGTGCTATCACAGATGTGCCCTACCTGGTCATCAGAACTAGATAATGCTCCATGAATGAGTTTGACCTCCACAAGCCCAAACCACATATCAGACTGGTCCTGTGACTGGTTTTTCAAAAGTCCCATGGCTCTAGCTCTTCTCAGACACATAATCAGTGCACCCAAATGGCCATCTGGACTTTTTCCCTGCTCTGAATAGGAATAAAGAAATCATAGTAAGTGAATGCAAAACACAAAAATAATGGATTTAGCACATTAGTCAAACTTAGAGTGACATGTCAATAATTTTCTGATTGTAGCAGTGATGGAAAGTGATGACACCAATTAACCAGTCATATGGTATGTGTGCCTGACTGTGAGGTAGAAGTACTTGATTTGATCCTCAGATGCAACTGTAAATTGTTCCTTCCTGTTACAATATTATTAGTTCAACTTAGCATCAAAAGTTTTCAAAGCTGGACAATTTATTCTTGACATACGATGTGAAAAAAGTCATACACTGTCAGCATCTGATGGCTTAACATCATAACAATGTGAATTAGAACCAAGGAAAATGAACATAATGCAAAAAGCATTATAAATTTCTAATCAATAAGACAGAAGAATCTTGCATATTTGGGAACCTTACTTTTCTATGCCCCTGTCTTGATGTCTTAGTTTGGCTCTCTTAGACTATCAGCATGGTATGCCATGACTTTAATGATACCATCATGTTAGACACAACTTCAATGTGTCAAGTAAGTTAATGGTATGATGGAAATTGTTTTTTATTTTCTATCTTCTTCGAAAACCAAATAGAAATCAAAATGCAGAGACAAAGAAATCCCCGTCTTCTGCTATGTAGATAACAAATATTGTAAACCCTCTGCATGGATTGTTTTGTCTTGGTGCCAGTCTCAATGTAGACTCTAAAATCATATTGATTTGATGAATTATGTGCCAGAGAAATCAAATGTAACTTAAGAATAAACACTCACCTGTTATTGAAGATATTCGCTGAATCATATAATGAAGAGTATCTTTCCCACACTTCAACAACTTCGGTAAAATGTACTGAAATAAAAAAGTGCTGCCAATTCTGAATGTAAACTGCATTTGCCTAAAGTTTAGTAATACATTATCAGATCCAAGCTTAAAACAAAAGGACCATAAATAATCAGGAAAGTGAATTAAATATCTGCCTCTTGTTTAGATCTTTCTTCTACAATGGTACATATAGTATCTCATATAAAATACCAAACTTAGTGCAACAAATGGCAATAATGTATGTAACATACAGCAATAAAAATATAACCACTGGTGATGTGATTATGATTTTTAACGTAGATTTTACAATTTTTCAGTCATACTGCTAAGATGCCTGCAGTGTGACGGTTTATAGCGACGTCTAGCACTGGGGCATTATACCACAGACATGTAGCATGATGTCCCACCCATTCACATTATCCTGACACCAGGTCGACCAATTCTAACACTAACCTCTTACTGCTGAGCGCCAAGCGAGGCAGCTGTTAGTACCATTTTTGTAAGTCTTTGGTATGACTTGACCGGGGATTAAACCCACAAACTCTCACATCCGAATGAGATGCTCTAACCACTAGGCCACCTGAGCGGTGTGTGTGTGTGTGTGTGTGTGTGTGTGTATGTATGTATGTATATATATATATATATATATATATATATATATATATATATATATATATATATATATATATATATATATGTATATGTATATAAAACCAATGGCAACCAAAATGTAACAAAAGTGCAATAAGAATGTAATAAACAGCAATAAGAATGTAACAAATGACAATAAGTATGTAACAAACTGCAATAAGAATGTAACAGTAATAAGAATGTGCCTGGTATGTATGCACTAATGATAAATGGATGTATTACTTATCAAGTAACACAAATGCAAGCTTGCAAATACAACAAAGATTTTGTGGAATGCTATGTCTTGCTTATTCTGCCTCACCTTAATAATTTCCACTGCCTTCTGTAAATTAATTCCTTTGTTTAAACCAAGAAGTATATAAGGAGGCAAATACTGAACTATAGGGTGGGTATCTCAACAGCTTCCAAGATATGATGTTATGATGATATGGGTTGGATCCAGGGTGGCAAAAGAACCTATGCTGACTGCAAAAATTAATTTTCTTTGAAAGCCAAGTAAACTGTATATGCACTTTAAGGTTGAGGCTAATAAGTTTTTAAGTAATCATCCAAATACCAATCCCCATGGAGAAGACAGATATCCAGCAGCCAGTGCTGGCTGCATAAGTGATTTCAACTTTTCAAATGGAGAATGTGTGTAAATGGTTATAGGGTGGGGATCTTGGTTGTTTCCAAGTTACGACCTTGGACCTAGACACCAATGGGTATGCACACACCACAGGGTCATAACCCTGGAAAGTGTCGAATTAAAATGTAAGCAAAATGTCTACTAATAAAAGCATGAATTTAAATTGAATTCTATCAAAATCATACCATATGTATATAGGATGGGGAAGAAAAACAACTCCCACTCACTAGCATCAAATGATCACCTTTGATCTGATTTCAACCAATAGTTTTAGCTAAGGACTTACAAGACTACTTTAACACTGTGCTGATTTATAAATGTAAGACCACCTTAAATCCCTTAAATTTTCCTGGAGATTTCTGGCAGCTCAAAGTTTCTGTCATGCTCTGAACAACAAACATTGGATTTATTAAAATTGTCTTTTTTATCCATGAAACTGTCAAAAAAACCTCAACAGAGTAAAATTGAAATGTCATTATGCAGAGTTTACAGTTTGCTTGTTTGTTGGATAATCAAAAAAGGTGTCACTGACTACACTTAACTTGAAAGTGACTAGATCTAGTTGATTCATTATTTCTTGGTCAGACAATCAATAAAGGTGTTATTGACTACACTTAAGTATAAAATGACTAGGTCTAGTTGATACATTGTTTCTTTGTCAGGTGTTATTGACTACACTTAGCTCTAAAGGGACTAGGTCAAGTTGATACATTGTTTCTTTGTCAGACAATCAATAAAGGTGTTATTAACTACACTTGACTAGGTCTAGTTGACACATTGTTTCTTTGTCAGACAATCAACAAACATAGACGCTGACTAAGCATATTACAGCTCAGCTGCCTGAATGCTATATTGCTCACAGTTAGCTGGTTAAATGGTGTTCAAAAGAGAACTTAGTTCCTTAGTGAATAAAAGTGCAGTAAATTTCAAAAATTGGCTTCTCAGTAAGCTATTTGTTACTCTAAAGGGTTTTATTAATTTTTGTTATTGGTATGTTTATATATATATTCCTATAAGAGACAATAATACGCATTTTTTTATTGTTCGAGAGAGCACTTCCCTGCATGTCAAAGCAGATGCATGACATCAGTTAAAACTGTAACCCTTTGCCACTGTTTTTTGACAGGATATTTATCCTACATTTACATGAAGCAACATTTTAGTGAGATTCTTAAATTGCTGAAAGGGCTACATTGCCTTATGACTATGCAAGTATAGAAAAACAAGGCTGAGAAAAATCTAGATCCAATTCATCTTTTTCAACAAATGGGATGGCAGTAATATTGTTATACCTCTTGAGTGAGTTTCTTTTGCAGCTTACTGTTCCCACATAGAATGTTGACTACAGAGTCCACCCATGTTGTCATCCAAGTGGCTCTATCTATATCCATGTCTTTTGTAAACAGTTTTTCATACAAGTCACTGGCCTATATAAAGATACAAAATAAGGACAAAGTTACATTAGATATTTATTCAAATTCAGATGATATCCATAAAAAAATATTATAACACAAAAAGAAAAATTGATTTATTATTTCTTTAAGTTAATTTAAGCTCTTGTCTAATCAGAACCAATTATAATGTATTTTCAGATATCAGTCCTTTATTTTCTGTGCATTATTCAATTTTATAATAAATCAGTCACCCATGCAAGTTTATGCTAAAGATCATCCTCAAAATCACTGCCAAAGAATAGGCTGGTTTCACAGAAGGACATAAAAAATATCTTCAACCATATAATATAAAGGTATCTGCAGCATCAACAGGAACTCTATTATGTCTTCATTGACTTCAAGAAAGCTGTCTCCAAGGTATGACATGCAATCTTGTAAGCCACCATGCAGATATAAATGCAAACTAATCAGCACTATAGAAAACCTGTAGGGCAAGGTGACTAGTGCAGTTCTAGTCAACGGCAATATATGAAGCTGGTTTACAACCAGAGTCAGAATCATACTAGTTCCATCTCTTATCCACTCTCTTCAACATCTACCTAGAAAGGATCTTGTCCAATGCCTTGAAGACCATGAGTGCAGTGTCATTGTTGTAGGCAGAACAACCTGAACTTTGCTGATGAAACTGATGGCTCAGCATGAGATGAACAAGCACAGGAAACCATAGCGAACCATATCAACCAGGCATCACCAAGGTATGGGATGGAGATCATCACAGAAAAGACCAAGCTAATGACAAACAACCTCATTGGCATACAAGAAAAAAGAGTGGACAGAAGCTGGGTAGAGTGACAAGCTTCAAGTACTGATGTGCTATTGCTTTTGATGAAGGTTCCAAATAGAGATTCTTTCAAGGATTGCAGAGAACAGCTGTACTAAGGATGAAATCAATTTTGAATAAACAGCAAATGATGATATGTCTAACTTTATGCTAAGGCACATCATATTTAAGTCCATTAATTGCACAAGGAGCATTAAAATGTGCACAAACAGAGTTCTGTATTAAATCACATTTGCAAAGTGTGTGTTTGTGTGATTTGGATTTTTAATGTATCTTTAACAATTTATCAATTATTTCTGCAGAGTGGCAGTTTATATAGTGATGTCTAGCAATGGGACATCATGCCGCATATATGTAGCATGATGTCCCACCCAGTCACATTATCCTGACACCAGGCCAGCCAGTCCAAACTCAAACTCTAACCTCTTAATGCTGAGAGCAAAGTGAGGCAGCCAATAGTACCATTTTTTGTAAGTCTTTGGTATGACTCAGCTGGTTATCGAACCCATGACCTCCCACATGCAAAGTGGATGCTCTAACCACTAGACTGCTGGAATAATCTTGTAAGAGTGATTGATTTTGTCCTTTTTTTGATCTGACATGTTTTGAAGTTGATAAAGATCCCACTACATACATGTCAACCCCTGGTGAGGAAAAAGTGTAATCCAAGTAGACAAAACCAGTAATCTGAACAGAAAAAGAGTAATCCACATATAGGATGATAAAACTCAATGAGCATATGTCCAAAATTATTTATTTACTTCTTCAGTCTTTTAACATCAATAACTGCTTTATGTTTTCATATGTAGCACTTTTAGCTTTAAAAAGCAACAGACTCTCATACTTCATTTCAAAACAATTTGTACAAGCTCAGACTTTGAATGTTTTGCACAAAGTAGAGAACTAAGTGCTGGGTTACTGAGCCAGTCAGCATTAAAATGGTAAAGAACCATTATTCCTTTGATAACCTGACAAAGAAAAAAAAAATGATATCTTCCAGTTATTGGGTCTTTTATCTGGGAAATAAGATGCCATTGCAGATCAACTCTGTTCACAAGAAGTACATTGTCAGGTAGAATGCCAACTTGATACTTCAGTAGTTCTCTTTCTAATTTATTGGCAGCCATTCCTGCAGCAAAGTGCATCAAATGACAGGGACAACCTGATATGTACACTGATGGAGACACAGAATGCAACTCCTTTATGAATTCCAGTCATCACTGATGTTTTATCAGCTGAAAACCCCATACAGTTCTGCCAACTTATGCTTATACAAAGCATTATCAAGCAAATCAAAAACAACAACTTTTCATTGCATTATTTTTAATTGTTGGCATGTATGTATGCATGGTCACTGCCCAATATTTTGGCAAAAAAAAGATCACTAGTGATGCCAAATCTGGCATGGAGAAAGAAGAAACTCTATTTCACAGAAGTCTTATCTAAAGCATTCCTATTCACCTTATAAAATAACAAGACCATCATATCGAATGCCACATTGATTCTGTCCAAGACAGGAAGCTTAGTGCTGAGTGTGTACAGTATCAGCATGACATGAATGACACTGGTAGCTGACTTGCAAAGAAAGCCTTAGAGTTGTCAGAATCCCAGATCTTTTCAGTCTGTAATCTACAGCATCAAATGGAGGGGGCATAGCCCTCATATACCAAAGTCATCGCCTTGTAGGCCTGGCTCACAGACGGCTGCAGTGGGCACTTGGAAATTGGCTCAACATGATATATATTCTGTGGCTGCTGTAAAATTAAGCTCCATCTGCTACACTGTCAGGTCAGAAAATGAAAATTCACTGATGTTATCCCTGCATTTCCTGTGGAGGAATTGTCCTCATACATTGTGAACACACAAAACACCAGAGGCATGGACAAAGTGGTACTATCATCATTGTGAGTGGCAGAGTATCTCCCAAATACATTCCATAAAAAAAATTGACCGATTAGTGTGGTTATTCAAGTGCCATACATTTGGTTGCTGTACTGATGGTTAGAGAATCAGCTGGATGGGGTTGGGCTGTTTGCTCAGGGGGTGCCTCAATGGCTGGCTCAGACACCACCTATCTGAATGTGTGACAGAACAATCATCCAGTATTCAGCACAGTTGGTAGAAATGATGCCGAAGAAAAGGAGGGCATTTTTCGGTTAACCCCATGCCATCCATAGAGCTTTTAGTGTATGAGGAGACAAAAAATTACCCCAAAAGGCCAGCAACCGTGTTGTTGCTGCCTGTACAAGTTGAAATTTCTGTAATTTCAGTATTCTTTCCAAAACTACTTGTTGTTGATCTAATTTCTACCTGACCAGACATTATAATTGCCATTGAAATCATCTGCATCATCTCTGAAAGAGTTGGGGGACCACTGTTGCATCTCCAACTACACTAGCATATGGTGACGTCTTGGCATGAAAACTCATTATGTCGCACCATGTCAAGCAATTTGTGCATCTCTCCCCATTCTTCAAACTTTCCTGCAGCACAGCGAACCAACACCCCATGACCAATGTGGAAACACTCATGTTGAAAAAGACAAACTTTAGTGCATGCAAGACACATCTCAGGTACAACATCACTGACTTTGCCACCATTGTTTAATAAGACACGTGAAAACTACAATCATAATTCAGAATTCTCAAATCCATGACTGTGAACAAATTCACACAAATTATTATTAAAACTACACAAATTATTATTAAAACTACACAAATTATTACTGCAATATTAGCAAATACCAGTTTACACAATGTCAACAGATGGTTAAAATCCACAAAGATATTACTGGATCTCAGTAACAGCAAGCAGACAGGAAAGACAAGATTTTTCTCCCTTGGTCTATGACAGCATTTTCATCTTTCCACATAGTGGATTGGGAGAGAGAATGACTTTGTGATTTTAATCATGTAAAATGGAAATATATTTGATTGTGAAAGGACAGAACAGACATCCCTACTTATCCATCTGAATCTTTTCCTATTTTTCACTGGTGCAAATAACTTTTAAATAATACTATGTTGGAAGTCAGCGCTTTTTTTTTTTACTGCAGTTAAAATAATAATTTCACATGGAATCTAATTATTGAAAATAAGCATTATTGCATCCTTGAATTTGGTAAATCCTGACCAAGCCACCCTTATCTGTTAAAAAATCTGAACCTTACTAAAAAATTTTTTGGCACCATCTGTACAAAACATGCACAAACTCAGGATCCTGAATGAGAAATTTATAATTTGTGTACTTTATGAAAAAGTAATGCAACAAGTTCCTTGCACAAATTGACATATGTAATTCAAAAAGCTTCAGAAAATTCATATCTACCAATTTTATACAAGAGTTCTATTTATCACATATCTCCAAACACTATTCAAATTATGATGTCAATTGGTGATGTCAGTGTGACTTACAGAGCAATATTCTATGATGTTACTATGGCAACTATGTGCTTTGTCAAAGTGTGAAATACAGAACAATATTCAACATATGCTGTCATGGCTTCTGGGTGTTATACCACAGTATGAAATACCAAACAATATTCAATAATGTTCTCATGACTACTGTGCATTATACCAAACACAATATTCTGTGATATTACTGTGTTTCCAGTCAGCCAACTGTCCATGTTTTTCCTTGCCAACCCTAATACAATTTTTACACAGTGTAGAAAAAACAATAAAAACCTTGCAAATGATTTATGCCTCTAACTGATCTGGTTTTGCCAAGTACTTGAAGAATTTAGTACATTAAACATACTAATCATCATAATATATATATAATGTTAAAAAGAAAACAACCTAGCTAATAATTTCCAAACCAGTGCAATAGGAAACACACATTTTGGGTCTTACTTCACAGTGTGGCACACCAAAACAATATTTCATAATGTTGCCATGCTACTTGGCATATCTCACAGTGACATAACAAACAATATTCCAGAATTGTCATGGTTACTGGGCATTGCATCAGTGACATATTTTATTTATGCCATTACATTAAGTAACAATTATAAACCATATATGGAGAAATGAGGTTTTATTTTATTGACTTGTGCAGTCAAAATGAAAATAAATTTAACCATGCAGAAATAAAGGAGTACATGTAACCCAGTAGCAAAACAACAAAATATAAACATATACAATGTGCCAATTTGTAATAAAGCATTAATGCTGAAATTTCCACATATATGGTCATCACAAATACATTGTCTTACGTAGCAAGCCAAGGTCTGCTCCTGGATCTGATCAATGACCTCTGAGGCTATCCCAGGATGCAGCTTTAGCAGCCATCTGGATCCAAGATGGCTGACAAGGGAAGACAAAGTATTATACTTCCCTTTACAAGACCAAGAGACCTCCTGACATAAAGATAGCGCTAATTTGCGTAGGAATTCGTCTTCATCATTTGCACCTGAAATAAATGACCAAACCTTTTAAAAGTCATATGCAAGCAGTAAATACAAAGGACAGTCTGCAGTATTTTATAAACTAAGTACAACAATAAAAATACAAAGACTCTAAATAAGTTTAACATATACTGATTCATAAGACACTATTAAAAAAACTTGGTATTATGTTACTGTGGTGGTGAGAACTGAAATAAAAGACCCAACTGCTAAAATCTTGGATTTTTTGAAAAAAAAATTCCATACATGTATTATGCTCAGTGAAGGTTTTTTCAACAAGGCTACCATTAGCATAAAGTGAAAATGTGTCAGAAATAGCAGATCTCGTATCAGTATGTGTATGTGTGTGATTTGGATTTTTAACATAGATTTAGCAATTTTTCAATCATATCATTATGATGTGGGGCAGTTTATAGTAATGTCAAGCACTGAGGCATCATGTCACAAACATGTAGCATTATATCCCATCCAGTTAAATTATCCTGACATCAGGCCAACCAGTCTAAAAACTAACCTCTTAATGCTGAGTGCCAAGTGATGCAGCTACTAATACCATTTTTATAAGTCTTTGGTATGACTTTTTAGCCATAAAAAAGATGGGGGAAGGGTTGCCTTACAGTCAACTTATAAGTATTGACGGTAAGGTAAAGATAGTTCCATGTATAATTGAAATAATCCATTATCTTGTCTACTTAATGACATGTTGGTCTCTTGAATTTCAAACTCATTTGGTTTTACTTACCCAGCCTTGAGGAGACTGCCTGCAAATGAATGCTTATCAGGCAATCAAATATATCTTTTGATGTCAGTCTTATAACCTGAAAAAGATATCAATTCATTTGTTAGAGTTAAATCTTACACCCACACAATTCCAAAAGCCATAACACTTCTAACAGCAGTAACTTTTTACAACTTCAGCTCCAAAATAAAAACATGCTTGTGGATATATATGACAGTTGGAGGCTTGTACTCCACAAACTAGTGACATCTGCAAGTCTGTGTCAGCATGCAGTCAAAGTAAATTAACATTTGCAGAATTCAATGACATAAAATGTTGCAAGAAAAACATTTCAACTTTTGTAAAATCATATTACACATACCCAAAAATCATCAGAGTTCACAAAAATGATTTTAAAATTTATTTGGTTGAACTTCATGGTAGATGAAATCCCTCTCAAATCTAGGGAGATTTACATAAATTTCATGGTTTCTGCTTGTAGGAAGGTTATGGTAATAATCAACTTGAAGCTTTTGATATTACAAACTCCAAGTGTTATGCACAAAATAATAAAATGAAACATACCAGTCTGACTGTTTATGACATTTAATGACAGGAAAGATTTTTTGTTCCTGTCAAAGATCAAATAGATATGCTACCACATTCTGAGGGCATATTTAATGTACAGTTTTGAATCTATTAAAGATCTTGAAAGCTGTTTGTTTTCTCAAAACTACTGAATATACTCGCATATAAGCAGACCCCTAAAATTGAATACGTAAAAGCATTAAAAAGTAAATGACCTGTGCATAAGCTGACTCATAAGTCCAAGATGAGAAGATACATGCTACATTACTAAAATAAATTATTATCTTCAACAAATAAACATTAATATTTATTCTGAAAGTCAAACACAATATGAATGATTTTAGTCTTACATGTTAGGTCTTAATTTAAATAATAAAATCCTCATACTAAAATCCTGAATTATAAAAAAAATTTCACTTAGAATCTTTCAAAATCTGGCTCAGTATCTGAACTGCCAAACAGTTTATGAAACTCGTCTTCTGTTACAGGTGTACTGTCATCATAGACATCACCATTGCCATCAGTCATCTATTGTTTGTTGTTCAGGTTTTCAATCTCCTATTCATTATCGGAATCAAATATGGCATCATCCTCAGTTCCATCCATGATATTGCAAATACAGCACTTTTGACCAGACTTTGCTATCATTTCCAATGGAATCAATTCCGATAAGTTTATGACCTACTTGGCAACCAGCTCAATGTCTGGCTGCACAAAATTTCTACCTTTCATCAGCTTCACTTTGCCTGAACAAACCCAGTCAGACAACATCTTTCATAACCTGTCTGTAAACGGTTTGTTTAAGCAAACATCAAGTGTAAAACTGATGTTAAACCATAAGACAACCAATGTAGTTTTAATTATCTTTGTGACTTTTTTGATCTCATCTGTCTCAAAATATGTCCCAGATGAACAATGAAGGTTAACTAAAAGGTGCACCTGGTCTCTTATTCCAGACTTTCTCCATCCATCCCTTTTGATGTGCATGAACGATAACACCAGCAGAAAATGGCATGCTTTTCGGCTGTCTGCCATTTAAAAATGATGACATGAGGTAGCTAAAAACAACTGTGAAATGTGTTTTTTCATGACCAGTCATTTTTATCAGAATAGTTTTCCAGCCAACAGTATTTGACTGTTTTGTTGTTTGGAAGATCAAACGTCATAGGCATCTCATCCATATTTCTGATTTGAGATTTTTTTATGAGCACTCCTTTCCATGCTGAATGATAAACTTCTGAATCGATCTGACTTTTCCTCCAAATCTTTTGATAACTTTTGTGTGACGTTTGTTTGCTGCCTGAGACTGAAATCATTCCGGTTCATAAAATGTGAACACCAACCTACTTACTTCTAAAATATTTGAAGTATCTGCCTCAAAATTATGGAATTAGCTTCCATTTAGTTTGAAACTTGATCAATTAACAGATATACTTTATCACAAGGGTTTGCAATATTTCTGATGACATTCTGATCTGTACTGGAGATGAGACAAAAATGCAATATGATTAACAGCAAATAAACACCTGTTTGTCAAGAGACAGCACAGTGAGTTTTATTATCAAATAAATAATGATCAACCAAGTTTAATTTTTTTATCCAAGTAAAAATACCGAGTTGAATTTATAACATAAAGTACACAGCATTGGCCTCATAATAATCAAACATATTCTTCTGTTTCTTTTAAAAGATAATGTGCCAATACTTACATAAAAACTTACTGAGCAATGCATTGGATCATTAAAGAAAAAGCAGCATGGTTGATATACTTTATCAAAGAGTACAACTAGAGGGTAGCCTTTACAGATTAATGTTATTCTTTGATGGAAGAGCAAACTATGGATGCCATTGCAGCATTACTTTCATTTAAATTATCATCAAATCACAACAAATAACTCAGCTCCTGTGATCTACTTGTTATTAAAATAACCTTTTCTATCCCTAATCACTGTTTCAAAGATGTGTTTTGCTCCCCATGGTGGTTAGATTTGTCATTCTCTTTGGTACGAATGATATTTTGAACTTTACAATTTCTAATGTAGTGTTAGTTCGCCAATTTAAATATATTTACAAATAATTGTTTAGGGAAAGTTGGTATTAACTTAACACTTAGCTTTCTATTAAACCAGATTTGGGGCCAACTGTTCATGGTATGCAGATGTCATCCTGGCAGGCAATATAAGGTCTACTTGGTTCTCTTGTTATGCAGTAGTATGGCACAGACTTTAAGTCCTTTGTATTGATCACATTAGCAGAGTGAACAATGTATATTGTAATAAAAAGTAATGTTTTCTTCTTTTTACCTTCTATGCCCCTACCAGAATAGGAGAATAGAATAATACTGCATGAAGAAAGTAGCATATTACACCTTGTCATTTATAAAGAAAATCAATATATTAATTACAATTATGGAATTTGTATTTACCTAAATAACATTTATTCTATAATTATTCAATCAACAGTCAGAAGTATTGTGAAATACATCTACCAGGGTCACAAAGGGTTTTTAAACATATCCTCTCATGGACAGGTGACCTTAATGATGAGCACTGATTAAACACAGGGCAGGGGGGTAGGGTTATAAATATATGAGATATATTTTATACAGAGGTGTCTTGTACAAAAGATGTCTCTGCAATGAAATTTTATTGTCAAGTCTATCGTGTAGTTTTGTGGTATTCATAACTGCCATCTTATTCTGAAACTTACATCCACTGTGTCCTCCCACGTTGTCCACACAAAGTTCAAGATCTTCTGCAGGACATCACCATCTCCTCTAAGCCTCAGTAAAAAACTTTCATGTGCCTTTCCAGACTGCAGAAAATGACTAAAATTATAAAATATAAAAGTATTTACTGTGGTTTGATTTATTTTCATAGGTATTAATTTTCATGTTTTTCTTAAAAGAAATGGATTTTATTTGTGTAACCGTAAATTCATGATTCATCTTGTCCACGTTTGCACATATATCTACATTTAATTTTGTAGAATAACCTTAACAAATACCCCAAAGCAAAAAATACGAGAAAACAAAACTATGCTAATAACAAAAGGTGGTCAATAGAATAGAGGTTTAAAACCATACTGCCACAAGTGTTGGCACCAATGAAACACCTGCCTAATGACTTACAATGAGTACCAAACCTCATACGGAACCAACGCTGTCACCAAACCCCATATGGAGCCAACGCTGCCACCAAACCCCATATGGAACCAATGCTCCCACCAAACCCCATATGGAACCAATGCTGCCACAAAACCCCATATGGAACCAATGCTCCCACCAAACCCCATATGGAACCAATGCTGCCATCAATACCAAGCTGAGTAGTTAATGAAGTACATACATATTAACTTTTGCTTAAACCAATGACCATAGAGATGCTTCCGACAACATTGTCATTAACACAACAATGAAAAGGAAAACTTCCCACTGTGACTATGAGAGAGGTTATAGAGACTATGAGAAGAAATGGATGTTATTGTTAAAGATTGATAAATTTTTTCAGTGGACCTTGAAACATTAAAACGTGCCGATTTATTCTAAATAGGTAATTGTGTCTCATGGGAAAATGTATGAGAGATTAGATATACTTATGTACTTCTGCTATTTGGGGATTTTTACATACTATATTTTTACTTGCTTATAAGCTGATTCAACTGCAAACAACAAAGATCCTGATCTGCCATAACATAATGCACCTGCAGGCAAAAGTATATTTTGTTTTGTTCTACTGATTAATCATAACAAACTGCACAGACCCATACCTGCTGGTGCATCATGTGACAGCAGATCTGGGTCTGTGCATTTGTAGTTGGGCTCGACTTAAAAGCAAGTATAAATGGTAACAAATGCTTGTGTGAACCAGGAGACTCAGTTAACATGACATTTAATGGCTATGACTGGAAGTCAGTGAAGGATGTGTTTTAGTACTGTACTGTAATTAGTATATATACACTGTATTTAATTAGTAGCTGTGCTTTAAGCAATAATAGTATTTTACTGCCTTGTTGTTCCATTTGATTAAAAATGGGAGACAAAATTAGATGTGCTGTCAGGAGAATTTACATTTTAGCAGGAAGGTTTGGCAGCTTTAATTAGAAGTAAAACTGCTTGCATCTATGTTTTTATGCAGTTCATTCATATAGATGGATCACAACATGAATTTCCAAGAAAAATACAAAGAATAAAGATGTACTGCAATTACATACAACTATTCAACAGCAGTTTCACTGGAATAAAGGAATTATGTCAAGAAGCATTAAATCTAACTTTTGTTGATCATTTCATTATTCATTCTTTAATTGTTGATAATACTAGTACTTAAATAGAATAAACTATTTTTCTCAGTGATGGTGCTGGGCTTCACCAATGTTGGAAATTGCAAACAATATTTTATACACACTGGTGACCAAATTTTTAGGGATGTTTAAACTAGTTTATGCAATCTGCTACTTAAGTGTATATCAAAATTCAAAGGCACCATGAAAGTGAACCTGCCATCTTGGATAGAAAATGCACTGGGAGCTATTTGTTGTTATATAAACAAATCATTTGTTTAAATTGACAAACATGTCTTAACAGCACATTTTTACAATATAATTTGATTATACAGACACTTTGCCTGGGTACTGTACCCTGTGATGCTATCAGATTAGCTACAATCAATTAACCTCCAAAGACAGAACAGAAATGGCTGTAATGGACAAAGTGAACTGGTTTCTTAAAGGAGTGGGTTTTGTACCCAAAACAGTTTTGCAGAAACTTAAAAAAACTAAACCAAAATAAAAATTGATTACCTTTGAAGCAATGATTGTTTTATATATATATATACTAAGCAAATGAAACAAAAAATTCAACTCAATCAATGCTCTCTACTACAATTATTTGATGTTACTGCCACAACAACAAACCGTCATGTGTTTGGTCCTTGAAAGTTTGCATTTAGCAGTGATTTCAATAACACATCCACACTTCATCAAAGCAAGCAAACTACAATCGTCAATAAAACCAAAGCACTTTTCATCAAAGGAAGTCCTCATCAAACATAAAATCAACTGAAGCTGATCAATTGCTGCATTTTCCAAAGTGAATCGAGCACTTTTATTGTGTCATGAAAGTTTCTACTTTGCAGGAAAAATGTTTAAGTTAACTTTCACTAACAGGTGGCATAAAACACAAATTAAATATTTGGAATCTTTTGAATATATATATATATATATATATATATATATATATATATATATATATATATATATATATATATATAAAGAATACAAATTCTATGGCGAATAACAAACCTTTCAAGCACACTGGATCCACCAAGGGGATCACATGTGTCAGGGATTGATTAAGATAGATGCAATAAACTGACAACAAACAGTGCGAAACTAGTAACTAACTAGCCTGAGTGCTTTCGACTCTTAATGAGTCTTTATCGAAGGCATTTGTTTGTTTTATATATGTTTTGTATTTGCCTTTGAAAAAGACTCATTAAGAGTCAAAAGCACTCAGGCTAGTTAGCTACTAGTTTCGCACTGTACGTCATCAGTTTATTGCATCTATATATATATATATATATATATATATATATATATATATATATATATATATATATATATATATATATATATATATATATATATATATCACCTGTTTCCATTTCCCTATTAACAGCCTCATCCCCTTGGTAGCCTTGGCAACATGTTGGCTATCTCCTGTTGACCAAATTCTAGGCCATGCATATGTGGCGCCAACAACTATAAAGTGATGTGCATGCACCATCCCTGATTTTCTAACAGTAACCTGATACTGTGTATATGTGAACTGCAGCAATTAAAAAAATGCTTTTTAATTTTTTTTAAAAGCTAAAGGTCTACTAGTGCACTCACACGACATTCGTTTATATTATAAATTTAACCTTCACAAAGCGATTTATACAGGTCATATACATCGTCATTAATGAAAATAATGACTACAGAACATTTATTTTTTTATCACTGGAGGCAAAATGCTCCTAGCTCATTTCGAACTCAGCAATTTCCATTAAGGCAAATTGTAAGTGACACGGTATAAGGAACACAGCTTTCCAATTTTTATTATAGTTAGGTTACCAACAAGTGGAGCCATATGTGAAACAAAATTGTAAAATAGGTGCATTGTTGGAGGTTGTAGCAATACAACAGTAGAAGTGTGTCTGCATTAATTTCCAGCTAATCCTGTTTCAAGGAAACAATGTATTAATCAGATACAAGATAAGACTGGACTGAGTTGACGAGTGACAAGCATAATAGTAAAGTTGTCTGTAGTGACCACTTCTGAGAAGATTTCAATCCGACTATAACATTAAAGCATCGTTTGGGATTAAGACTATTAGACAACTCCTTCCAAATAAATGCAGTTCCAAGTGTTTCCTCACCAGATAACCCAGAGTACATGCACACCAGATCAACAAAAATCAAGGGTTATGACAGGCCTAACAACACACAGCCTGAGAGGAGCCTTTCAAAAGCTAGAGTGAGCAAGGGTAAAAAGTGTATTATTTTAGATTGCTATAGTATTTGTTGTCAAACCTGTACTCTTGCCACAAATATACCTAGCTTGTGATCGATTAATGGGAGGTGGTTTTAGTAGGAGGATTTTTGCAAATTGTAATAGGTGCACCCTTAACCAAAAAAATATAACCCGCTTTATCATGATTTGTGTATTGTGTGTATGTGTGTGTGTGCATTGGTACAAAACTGAAATCAAAGGGATATGTATGTATGTATGTAGGTAGGTAGATAGGTAGGTAGGTAGGTATATGTGTGTATGTATGTATGTATGTATATATATATGTGTGTGTGTATATGTATGTATATGTGTGTATGTATGTATGTATGTATGTATGTATGTAGGTAGGTAGGTAGGTAGGTAGGTAGGTAGGTAGGTAGGTAGGTAGGTAGGTAGGTATATGTGTGTATGTATGTATATATATGTGTGTATATGTATGTATGTATGTGTGTGTGTGTATGTATGTATGTATGTATGTATGTATGTATGTATGTATGTATGTATGTATGTATGTATGTATGTATGTATGTATGTATGTATGTATGTATGTATGTATGTATAAACTTTGTAAAATGTTGATGATGATGCCATATGAAAACCCCAAAATTTAACTATTGGTGATGCCAATGAAAAACAAAAATCTCAGCTGTTGATAATGATACCACTGGAAAACCAGAACATCATATATTGATAATGATGCCACTGGGAAAGTGACTTCAGTCACTTCCCAGCAATATGGGATCAATAATAAATGCAATATATAATAAATAAATCAATATGGGATCAACAATAAATGTAGGTATATAATAAATAATCAATATGGGACCAACAATAAATGTAGGTATATAATAAATAAATCAATATGGGACCAACAATACATGTAGGTATATAATAAATAAATCATTATGGTGTCAGCAAAGGTATATAATAAATGAATCTGAATGCTCATACTGCTGGACATTGTGATCTCACCCTATGTACATGCAACTTACAAACTTGCCCAATTGTAATCCAGTCCTGACCACAAAAAATGTCCAAAAGAACCATCAAAACTGATCACAGAGACAGTCAAATTACCATAACTTTTGATTAACACATTCACATTATTTGCAAAATATGGTACCTGTTTTTTCAGCAGTCATAAATTAACTTACTGATAAATTCTTGAAAAATCATTTAATTTGCATCAACCGTGGGTCATATGAATTCAATTAGTTTCTGATAAAATAACAAACATCACTGGAAATTACATGTACTCAGTAGCCACATTTTGCTTTATGCCTAGGGATACATAAAAACATTTTATACTTGCTGGCCAAATGATTGAAATGTAAATACGAGTCATATGTAGTATTCCACAGTAATCAATTTTCTGTAACAGTGAAGTGTCCATAACTAATTTTTAATACATACATTAATTTTTTTCTTCCAAATTACAATATTGGTTCATGTAGTCAGTATCAAGGAACAGCACTGTAACCAAAAATTACATATAAGACTACAAACACTGTAAAAAGGAACAACAACTTTTTGAGGCAGTTGTTTACTTGCTATAGGTATAGATTATTCTAGTCAAGTTGGATCTTTTAAAAAAATCTAACGGTACACAGCTAAGAATCTGTCTTGTATTTAAAATCTTAAAAGTAGAATAAGAATAAATTAACTGCAATGGGGTTTTGTATTTAAAACAATCATGTATACTTACCATGTTCTCTGAGCCAGCTGAAAAATCGCCTTTGACAAGAGCAATTTACTTCCCACATCACAGCATCTTAAATAAATATTTGTTATCTTCATAATTAAAAAAATATTAAATCAATATAAGTCAAAAAGACATCTTTATAAAGTAATACTCTTCTTGGGTCTCTGTGCTGAAAATTAAATTTTCTGAGTTGTTACAAGTTCACACATGCTTATGTCATGCCCTATCTTTTTCTTGTTGACACAAATTTACAAAAAGTTTGTAACAGAGGAACTATTGTTTCTGTATAAATGTGATAAGCATTATTCTCTGCCTCAGAAATCACAACTACATTTGAGCCCGAAATTATTTTTAAAAAATCCTTTCTGATCAAATGAAAAAAAGACATAACAAAATGTTACTATTTTGTTTAATTAGCTAATTTCTCACTATGCTTAAGCAGTTGAACAGTGATTTGAGAAAAAAGATGAATGATTACCTGGTGTTGAGATCCATTATTTCTGGGAGCAACACATCCAAGAGAAAGCAAGAGTTGTCTTTCCTGTCTGCAGCCATGTCCTCCATATCCAGCACAGAAAGCAGACCATGACACAAGCATAAATAAGATGTCAGAGTTGTGTTCTTGACATTCAGCTGGGAAAGGTTAACCTGGACCAGCCAGACTGGGATTGGTGCTTCTTTTATGGATAATTTATTGGAGAATATTGTTTGAACAATCTGAAGAAAAAACATATATATGAATAATAACAATTATGCAGCCTTTTTAGAAAGTCTACAATTTTGTTTTCAAATTATTAAACATTAAAGGTGAAAGCTCAATGACTTTGCATAGTAATTCAATGACACATGAATATATCACAGACCTGTATAACATAATGGTACCAATTTCAAACATACCCATAAAAGAACCTATTACCATTCAAACACATTGGCCCTAAATTTAAAATGTCATTAAATGAAACTGCAACAAAAGTACTGCATATGGCATATGATATATCAAGTGACTTCTTCCCTGCTGATGACCATTTTGACCAATAATCTGTGTCATAAGGTGTGGACCTGAGTGAAAATTTATCAAAGTATTTGTAGGGATTCAAATTTCACAGCCTTAATAAGGAAACAAGTCAATGACTTACATTAATGCATGTTGTTACCCTGACCTTTTGAGCAAGCTATAGGACTAAATATAAGGAAAACTGTCAAAATATACTGCAGGCTAAACTTTCAGTATTCAAATTTAACTGGTTCAAACTTTATAACAATACACAGACAGAAGTCACCAATAAAGATGTCAAAATTTTAGGTAAAGTCAACTGGGTACCCACTGACCCTAATCATCAGTTATATGGGTACCCAATCAGAAAGAAATTATATAAAATTTGAACCTGAACTACTTTGTTGTAGGTTCACATATGCCAACCCCTCAGAGCAGTATCAGTGTAATTATTACTAATATAAGTGGCAAAAAAGAGCAATCTGAGCACAAAAAAGAGCAATCTATATATTACATGTCATAATTACCGAAAACTGTATGTAAAACAATATTTAATTTTGCTACTTACCTGGATCTGCAGTAAGTTAAAATTCTTGTCACAAATTTCTAAATCCAAGTGTATTAGTACAAGAATACAGATACAAAACAAAATGATAAATTAACTACAATCAACCTTTACTTTAACTAGTCTATGTCATATGTTTAACTTTAGCTGAAAGGTTGTAAAGTCCATAAATTCTGAATGCTGTATTACATCACTTTCTAATTCCTCCTTTAAAGTTTGTAAACTGCTATTTATTTGTCCTTTTTTGATACATGTTCTTTAATTCAACAAAATCCCTCTCTAACATGTTTAGTTATATAACATCCGCAAGTCACATCAATCAATCCCATTCACTTAATATTTGGTGTCATGGTTTCTTTTTTCTCAATATAGACTAGTCTGCTACTGAAGTATGTTTTAAACTATAATGAATATGTTATGGATTGTTTCAAATTCAAGAACCCTGTTTATTTTCTTGGATTTGTGTCATGTACAGTTACTTTAAATAGAAAATTAAGAAACTGGTCACACACATTAAAAATATAAGAATAGTAGATGGAAGTTTATTATGGATTAATGTACACTGTACTCATTATTCTGTATCTCACACACTCCTGACGCCACCAGATATAATCTTTGATTTGAACTTAGAAAAATGGGTTTTTTTGGGTGGTTATTTTCACATGAACTAAACAGGTACACAATAGTTGATTTTATTACCTAGGTAATTATACATGAGCAGGAATCCAAGTACCAAAGTAATTATGTACGGTCAAGTACCCAAGTACCGAGGTAATTATGCATGGACAGGTACCAAAGTACCCAGGTAATTTTGTATGTTGGAGTACCCATGTACCCAGATAATTATGTCTGGGTGGGTACCCAAGTACATGTTAACAGCTTCAGTAACCAATTAATATATCCTCTGGCTGTGACTTTGACCTTGAGGCAAAGAGCATGGTAATGGTATGTTAAACACTGTGTAGTCATGATAGATAACTTGCTTCAAAAAAATGTTGATGTTAAGATTATTAGCCAAATTTAGTCAAATTCTGTTCATCAGATATTGACAAGTTGTTTAAAGGCTTTCTATTTTCAGTAATTGTGACCATCGTCATCATTAATCCCTGAAGTCGCTGGGGCACCACAGATGCCTTTACAACCAATTCTCTCTATCTTTTCCTGTCCTCTACTGTCCTTTGGGAATCTAAAATTATTATGCCTGTTCACCCCTTAATGTTGTCTTCCCACCTCTTTTCTTGTCTACCTCTTCTTTTGCACCCTAGCAAGATTGCTTTTGCCAGTCCAGATGATCTTGAAAGATGCCCGTACCACTTCAGTTTTAGCTTTTTACAGTGGTCAAGAGGTCTTCATTGAATCCTGTTGTGGACCTCTTTTTTGGTTACATGCCATACTCTATCAAGGCCTTTTTGAAATATATAAAGATCTGGTATAGATTCTGCTGATGTTGAAGGTATTTCTCGCAAAGGAGTCTGAGATTGAAGATTTTTTTTCTCAGGTGCTCCTTTCTGCTCAGAAGACTACCTGTTCTTCTCTGCTTGAGGCTTTAGTCTGTTGAGAATTATTTTCAGCATGACTGCACAGGTGAATAATCAGACTTCCTTAAACATCACAGTTATACAGACCTATGCACTAACATCTAACTCTGATGACAACAAACTTGAGAATTTTTATAACAACTGCAAGATATCATTGACAACTCACCCAACAAAGGACATTCTGTTTGTACAAGAAGACAGGAATTCAAAGGTGGGAGTTGATTCACAGACAAACTGGATAAGCACTTGTGGAGCATTCTGCAATGCAGAAACAAATGAAAGAGGAGTCAAGCTTTTGGAGTTTGTACCTACAACTTGTACAAGCCAAGATGTTCGGCCCTCAAAAAGCATCTAGAATATGGACCTGGCACAGTCCAGATGGACAACATCTTGGTGAAAAAATGATTCAGCACAGGGCTGAATATTGCCAGAATGTTTTCCAAGAACAGATATTGAAACTGACCATGATTTAGTAAGGACAACATTTTGCCTCCACCTGAAAATGATCAAACAGCTTAACCATCCAAGAATCAGATTTGACCTTGAAAAGTTTAAGAATCCAAAATTTGCAAAAGCCTTCCAAGTGATGATAGGTGGTAAATTTGCACCTTTGATCACCCTGGACAGCCAAGACACTGACATTCAACACAGCTGTGACTAGCACAGTTAGTGAAATCATTGGCAAATACCATCGAACAAAGAAACATTGGATCACAACTGATGTCCTTGAACTATGTGACAAAATGGCATATCAACTGGTGAAAGATCTCATGACCCATAAACATGTGAAAACTACCACCATCCAGGACAAATCAGGAAAATGCCTCACAGAAGATCATGAGATCTTCAAGCGATAGACAAAATACTGCTCAGACCCGTACAATCATAATTTTCCAAAGAGAACCAACAGTATTAAACTGCCCTCAGTCAGAAAAAATTGATGAAAACTCCATTCTTCATGAGGAAGTAGAAATTGCAGTTAGGTCACTAAAGAAAGGAAAGTCATCCAGCATTGACAACATACCAGTAGAGCTCATTCCAGCAGAAGGAGAAGAGATAATCACAGCCCTAAGAACAATCTGCAACATGATATGGTAGGCAGGAGAATGGCCCACAACATGGACTCAGTCCTTTGTCGTCATGCTCCCCAAGAAAGGAAACCTACAGCTATGCCAAAAACTACAGAATTGTGACCATATTGAATGATAAACCAGCATACTAAACAAATTTGAAAAGGCATTAATACCAGAATGCTTCCCATAAATTTAAGTGTGAAATGGTCAAGTAATTTTTGAGAATGTGAAAGTGTGAAATGGTCAAGTAATTTTTGAGAACGAGTTGTAAATTGCATCTGTAAATGGACAATGCACAACAATGAACCACATATCATATGTTCACTTGTCCTTACAGTCAGGTAACCTTACAAAGTTTGTGATTTAGGTCAAAAGACCCCACTGTTATCACTTTAGCAAGTATTCACTTATTCAATGCGTGACCAGATTTCAAGATTAAATAATACATGAGAAAAGGCGCAATACAGAAAATGATAGCATTTTCATAGGTTCAATATATATCTTGCATCTGTGTTTATGCTCATTAATTTTTTAAAAATTAAAATATTGCATGCTACTATATAATTTAAACAATAACATTAAGTTTGCTCTTCTAAAAAAAAATCCAAGCCTATGGTAGATAAGAGTGCATCTATTGATATACTGTATACTTACAACAGGAACTGTTGTCTCTTTACATGTCAATTTCAGAATCAGTGTTATGTTCATTCCACATGTACTCTTACAATCATTTAGAAAATTCTCTGAAAAATAAATAAAAAATAATGTTATAAATATGCTCAAAAATAATTTTTCAAGCACATAAATATAATCCTAAAAGTTGGTCAAACTCTGCTACTTAAAACAAATTTGTTGCACTAGTTACTCCATACAGATGAATTTAAATGTAAACCAGAACTCCAATGCAAATACATATGATTTTAAATAGCCAATCAAATTCCTTTTTAAAAGGTCATGACAAATCATGGAATAACTACTTCAAATCTGTCTATTTACATGCACTATTCACTTCCCTCATGTAAATTAGTGGAATGTGGTGTAAGGGCTGTTCCATTAAGAAATACATAGGACCAGGGAAAAGGAAGTACAGAAATTGGGTAGCCCAGCACCCAATGACAGAATGTATTCAAGAATAAAATCACCCACCAATAGAATTGGGGTGGGGGATATATTAAGAAAAATCTTTAACTCACAGAAAGCAAAGTCTAAATATTTGTTATTCAAGACAGCACAAAAATGCAATTATATCAGGTAGGAAGCCCACATGACTGCCTGCTTTTGAAAACTGGTGGTCCTTCTGACTGACAGAAGAGCCTTCTTGTTTACAGATCTACTTACTGAAAAAAATGTGTAGTTTATAGAATAAAATGAAATATTCATACAAAGTTATTTTATCATTGTTTACATTAAATTCATCAACAATTTATATGCTTTGTTTTGTAATTTTTACAAATCATGGGCATGGTATTATCATCCTCATAATCACCTACATCAAGATCACTGTCTGACACACCATCCGTTTGCACTGCAACATTTGCTTTTTCATCCATTCATTCCCATATCTCTCTGACACAAGGCCCACGATATCATGACTGATGGATTCATTGTCTAACCTTAAGTACATTTTTATACCCAAAAAATAAACTTAAACCTAAGAAGAAAAACTAAATTATTGAATTAACAAAATTAAATAAAACCAGAACAGATCTTATGTTAAATTGGTGGTTTAAGAGCTTACGGGATTAAAATAGAATGGATCTAAATCTAAATTTATGTTTAATAGTTTAAATTCAATAGCATAAAATGAAAGTTTACATAATTTTACCTTACACTAGAAAGAATGTGTACAATTTCTGCCTCTTTGTTAAACGTGTCAGTGGAGCAATCACTAATAACTGGAAAAAAAACCTGACTGGAGGAAATGATATGGTCCTGTTCTGACCCTACGATTATTGGCAATAGCCCTGATAAATTTCTGACAATATTTCTCCATCAGGCAGGTAATGCCTTTTTCCAAACCTTGCCCAACTCACATAATTTCATATAATATATGGGCCTTTATGTTTCTTAACAAAACGAGCATTTCTAAACATGACACATAGTTTTTCAAAAGCTGCCTTATTCAGTAACATAATAAACTCCTCATTTTCAGAACAGCCAGGAGCTGCCATCTCAGCTCTTGGGTTCTGACTGTACCAATTTTAAAGTTATATTACAGCAACTAAAAATGTTCCCAATCGTAGTATATGCAGAACAAACTAAATATGTCATCTCATCCTTCTTCTTGCTGTAGGTTAGACACAGAACTTTTAATTTCCAGGTATCTTGGAATTTTCATTCTATTTTGGTTTTACTGTATACGCATATTTCGAGTTTGTCTTTTTTGGAAGGAGATGGGGCAGATAGACATCATAAAAAAATTCCCACATTTTTCAAACACACAAAACCACATAACGATGCTCTTATATGATTAACAAGATAAGTACCCAAATGACAATTTACAATAGAATCTCAAAAACATCACAAAACTAGACTAAATATGAACTTGTTTCACTGCACAAATGCAAAATGTTACTTTAGTAAGCACTTGATTTTGATGTATGATCTAAGAATGAAGCATTTACATCCTCCAGGGCACAAGTTGGACAAGTGATTTTAAAGCCACACCCTATGCTGTACACAAGAGGATAAAACCTTTGTCACAGCCATAATTTTCATATACCTGATTCTCAAGACCAGTAGGAGTTATTTAATATTCATAATCGCTACAAGTTGTGTTAAGTTCAAGCTAAATCGCTAATTTAGTGGAAGGAATTCATTCAATTTAACAGGCATTTGCATAATTGTTTAACACTGAATCTTTTGTGTGAGATTCTCCACCCAGAAAAGCTCTAATTAAAGAAACTTAATAACTAATTAGAAGAATTACAACTGCATCATATATACATCGAAAAATATCTTTCTTCCTAAAAATTCCACAATACATTTTGCAAAACAACTGAAGCAACAAAAGGTAGTCATGATGGTAAACCAACTTTTCACAAACAGACACATTAGGAATAAGCAAAAACGTGCATTAGAATATTACCTGTATGAAGTACTTTCATGCTGAACTGGACAAAACGTCTTGCCAGTTCTTGATTCTCTTCTCCCACAGCACTCAATTTAACTTCCAAAGATTCAGAGCACTTTTGAATGATTCTATTGGCTGTCTGGACAGTCACTAGGCAATGGAACATGATTTCATTCTGTTGTACAGGAGACAAATTAGTGCTGTGGGAAAAAAAGAAAGAAAATGAAAATATAGGACTGAAGGGCATAAATACCTTAAAGAGAAATGTAATTCTGCTACTGTTCAACAATCAAATCAGAAAGGCCATAAAATAGTCCCAAAAATTATTTTCTAAGGTTTAAGTGTTGCTTCACTAAATGTATTATGTCCATGATATTAAAATATGTGCAAATTTTTAAAAAACACATTTTCAGTGAAACTAATAACAATATCTAAGCTTATAACCTGTTCAAGTTACATCCAGATATTGTTCATACTCAAATAAATACAAGACTGGACAATAGTGTGTTAAAATGTAAAAAAGTGACCACCAAACCAATTCTGCCACTATGAGTATTACAGTAATATGATGCCCTCAGTCTGGTCTTACATATGATTTCAATAGGATTTTGCCCTAGGTGAGACCTTTATACATAGGATTCAATGGGATTTTGCCCTTAATGAGACATACATAGAATCCAATGGGAATTTGCCCTGAACAGACATTTTAACTATAAGTGGATTTTGCCTTAAATGAGGCAATTTTTACATTGGATTCAATGAGATATGACCCAAGATGACTCATTATTACATATAATTCAATGGAATTTGCCCTAGATGGGGCATGTTTACATTAAATTTAATGGGATCTTGCCCCAGCTAAGACATTTTTAAATAGGATTCAATGGGATGGGATTTCACCGTGGATGACAAGTCTTTAATAGAATTCAATGGGATTTTGCCCTAGATTAGACACTCATACATAGTACAGAGATTTCAATGGGATATATCCCAGAGTAGACATTTTTACATATATAGAATTCGATGGGATTTCACTCCAGATTAGACATTTTTACGTATAGAGATTTCAATGGGATTTCACTCCAGATTAGACAATGTTACATATATAGAATTCAACTGGATTTTAATCCTGATCAAACATTTTTACATATATAGAATTTAATGGGATTTTGCCCTAAATTAGACCTTTTTACACACAGAGATTTCAATGGAATTTCGCTACAGATTAGACATTTTTAAATCTAGAGATTTCAATGGTATTTTGCTCCAGATTAGATATTTTTACATACAGAAAATTCATTGGGATTTTGCCCTATTTTAGATGTTCTTACATATACAGAATTCAACAGAATTTTGCCTAAGATTAGACAATTTTACATACATAGAATTCAATGGGATTTTGCCCTAGATTGTACATTTTTATATACACAGACTTCAATGGGATTTTGCCCCAGAAGTTGGGGTGAAAAGATTCATTGATATATTAATAAGTTTTCCACATCAATACTCATATCAATAACAAGTCATAAAACCCTAACAAGTTACTTTATTCTTCAGCAGTCATGAATAATTATTCCTTCATTGCGTTGATATGCTTTTAAACTTAATATTCATCTTTGTATATTTTCCATTTTCATTCATAGACACAAGTGTCTGTTGCCATAAAAGTTTTTTGGCATCTCCTGGAAGTACAATTTGAAGGATCAGGTTGTTTTAGTGGTCTTTGCTCCCCCATTCAGAGTTTTTCATGGTAAGATTTTCCTTGGATGTGGAAGCTGCACTATTTCTTCTGTTTTAATGATAATAAATTTATGTGAAGACATGAAACTGGTAATAAGACATTTTATAAGCACTCATGCAAAACAAATGGTGTAGTGACCACGATGAGACCTGCATCTGATTAAATGGAGCAGCCTGAAATGAATTATAATCACCTGCAATCAACAGGTAGTTGTTTTTGAAGTAATTGATTTTCTCCATCCTGTCCAGGATGAGAATGGCTTATGAACTGATGACAAGTCTATGTCTGTCTGTAATCTTCATATTGGAAATACACCAATATGTTGACATATAAAAAACATCACCACCCAACCAGCACCCTTCACACTTTGTAATGATGCAAAAACGAGCATCATATTGATATTGTGGATCAATGGTATATCATATAAGTTGCTGTGTATCATGAATTGAATCAGTACAATAGGTGTATTGTTTCACTCCAACCCAGAATAGATGACTTTAGAATGAATTCAATGGAATTTTATCCCATACTTTACCCTAAAAGGAGAGCTTTTACTCAGGATTCAGCAGAATTTTTCCCCCTCTCCTCATGAAATGCTTTATACTGTGGAGTTTTGCACAAATGAATAGTTTAGTCAACAAATCTGCAACTTGCTTCAATCTGATTTTGTATATACAGCTTTTATGTCAAAATAACAGTGTAATCTTAAAGTTATGCTTACCCCAGACACTTTTATTGTAGGTTGTAAAATAACTGGCAAAATTTTAAATCATATTTAACAGAGATAAATATTGAATTTATTAACTTGTTTCTACATTTCTGTTAATAATTTAAAATTTAGAGAACTCTGCAATAATCTGGTCATCAATTTATAAGCATACTTATACCTAAAAACAAGCGATTTAAGTATCTTCAGTTTTGTTTTGGGAAGTATAAAACTGAAATTTGGTCTAAAAAAAAAAACCTTAGTACTATTTAAACTCACCTATAGTCCCCTAGATACACTTCAAATGCTCCAGCAAGATACATCAGTGCTACAAAAGATGCAAAGAACCAAAGTTATTGCAATGGCCATCATTACGCACTTATCTTCCTTTTATGGCTGATCCAAACATAATATAAAATTTCCACATAATTCAGAGTATCTTGATTATCACTAAACTATTTGAAATTGCCCAATACAGCTGTTAAAATTCTGCAATAAAATTTTGCTGCATATCATTTGGGTCATCTCTAATCTAACTGCTAAATTATGAATTTTGAAATATTGATCATGGCTCAAGAAAAGAGCGCTTCAATAAAAAAAATTAAGATAACAAAACCATAACCTAGTAACTTGACTAAATATCACTCATTTTTAATTTTAAACTGATATTTCCAAGAAAATGAAGTATTCAGTATTTAGATAACAGTCTATTTAGGTATCATCAGCTTCAATGACTTTTTTATTTACTCTTTTTTTGCCTTTTTGGCTAGCGGAGATGGTTGACATAATATCTGAGAACTCCAATGACTGATGTCCAGTTGCTAAGAGTATGTGCCAGTCAACACCTCTGATTTACTAGACATATCCAGCAAATAGAGGGATTTCAGTATATATATATATATATATATATATATATATATATATATATATATATATATATATATACACACACACAGATAAAAAATACATTCATACATGTATACATGTACCAATCCACATAAAGATAAGCATTTTTTGATAGTCCATCTTTTTTATGTTACAAACAAAATATGCATGGGGCAGAGCTGCCAATCCTTCAGACTCGCAATTATTGAAAAGTGGAACCAAAATTAGTGAATTTTGAATACCATTAGTGAAAAATTATATCATGACACTAACTCAATCCACTTCAATGGTCAGTACTGCATTATATGAAAATCCCAAAGTAAAACTAAAACATATTATTTACACTGATTACATGTACTACTTTATTTGCAGCCAAATTTACTGATATACACAAACTTCACACTGTTTGTCATGATATGATGCTGTGGCAGTCTTGAATATCCTCAATCATGCTATGGTGAATTTGTTTTTGAAATAGTTCAGGATTCTTGCCTACTGGTTAATCTTGGTGACTAAAATTGTTGCTAATTTTCAGCATCTAAGGAAGCACTAACATTTGTCTTTTCTTTCCTCACGATTGGAAATAATCTTTCACTGTCCCTGTTGCTAATCTGCAACTGAGAAATACAGGTTATGTTTAACAAAAAAGCTCAAACAATACTTCAGCATTGGTAACATGCAGGACTTGAGTAGGTGGCTTAGAGTACTCCAAAACTGTTGCGGGTGCTATAGCCTTGTGCTTTTCACATAGTTCTGCCACATACCCACTGGGGCTTGTATCAACGATTACAATTTATCTGTCTTACAGGTACTATATATTACTACATGGTAGATATATGACAGGTAAATTATAAGCAATACCAGCCCTTGTGCACATTCCCAATTGTAAAATTCCCAGCACATTACTGTGCAAAAAGCATAATGTAAATCGATGTTTGATGGCTGAATGCTAAGCCAAATTTTTGTGTACTCCAATCTATGCTTCACTTTTTGTGGAATACAAATCTTCTTTCTTGGAGGTGAAAACATTTTAACTGCAATGTAGCTCAATTATGAAATTGTATTAATCCAGAAAATGAAACGTCAAACAGTGAACAATTGTGTTGACACATGCACAGAAAACAGTGAAATCGAGCAAATGACGATATATTCAAAACTTTTAATAAAAAAAATTCCAATACTCAAAAAAGCTGCCGTAACGTAGTTTCCCATCCTCTATTTGTTTTTGCTACCAATGTGCTTCCTTACCTTGTCACTGCCACCATGACCAATGCTAAAATTTGTAGCGCACTGTGTATGATGTATATTAGAATTTTTGAGGACTGAATGTATGGCCAATTTTTGGTATATTCCAAATGTGCAATGCATTTATTTTTCTTTGTCAGTAATGATATTTCAAGAATTGATGCCGAATGGTAATTCAAATCAGAGTTGGCAACGCATATGTGGAGAAAACTTCCATGTAAGCCCCAGTTTCTTACAAACATATTGTAAAACTACTCATACATATAGATTAAAATAGGCTAAAATGCTTGCTACTGGGCCAACTGTACAAATCAGCTCTAGTTCTACTAATATCATAACTAGAAGTACTGGACCATTTTGTACTTGCTGATATCACGACTAGCACTTAACAGGAAAATTAAAAATAACTGAGAATTAGGGAATTCATGATTTCATGATGCATGTGAAATGAATCCATGAATTGCTGTAGTAGGTTGTGAAAAACACCAAAATCGTGAGAGTTGGCAGCTAAGACAGGGTATTAGCCCCTTGAATGATTGATCCAAATAAAACTTTATTTGTCCAAGCAGTCTGATAATTTCAAAACCAGATGATATCTCACAAGATTTTAAAGAAAAAGATGTGGTAGCTGAAGCAAAATTCAGTGTCCACACCTAAGAGTGACATGAAACGAAACCTAGGCTTTTTCATTTTGTTTATGTAATTTATGTAGTAGCCCACAGAGCTACCTCACTTCAAGATATATTTTCCCAGGTCCAATATTTTGGTACTTCAAGTGCTATGGGCAACGATTAAAACCTGGGTTAGGGTACATAAGGAACAGAAGCTACATTTTCTGTGTGACTATTGGGGTGGAAGATCTCTGAATGAACATCTAATTGGTGAGTACGATACTGGCTTGTTTTCATAACAGTTCCAGCATGAGACCTATACAAGCCCAATATGATGGTTTTAAAGTCGTATCTTCAAGACCAATCATAATTTGTACATAAGAATTGAGGCTGTTCCATTTAAAAATAAATGGAACCCAGGTAAGGCAGTTGTTTTAAAATATATGCCATTGTACTTTAATTTCATAGGGTTCTTATTAAAATAATAAAATTTAAAATGTATCTATGGGTGCGTAACCCATATCAAAAGTGCCTTCACTAGGTCCCAGGTTTCTTTTACTGGAGCAGCCCTGAGGCAAAATGTTATATTTTCAGTGGAATGTTTTTATGCACTGCAAAAGTTTATCATAAAATGGCCATGAAGTAATATAATCATATTTCAATAAAAGTATCACTTTATTATTTATTAGCAAGGCAGCTTACAATAAAATTTACTTACAATCTACACACAATGCCTGTAGACATTCTTCACCTGTAAAAAAAAAATAGCATCATTGAAAATGGAATTCAGTGTAAAAATGGACCATAAGCATTTATAAGTGGTATAAAAAAAATCTCTCTCATGACATCTCTGTACGGAATTCAGTGTAAAAATGGACCATAAGCATTGATAAGTGGTATTAAAAAAAATATCTCATGACATCTCTGTACATGTCAACAACTATCTCCAATCACTTGCAAATGTAATAAAGACACTAACAACCGAAATCCCTTATTCCATACATTTCCCTTTCAGGATGATTGCTTATTGAAATGCAACCAGCTAAAGGCAGTCTGCTTTTTATAAAACTATTGTTCACAGTGCAGTTCAAAATGATGTCATATTTAGATTATGACATACACTAAAACCTAAGTGGGAACATTATATTAAAAATACCTTTTCATACAGAACATAACTAATCCCTTTTCATTTTCTGTTCCTATTTCCAACTACAAAGGACAAAACTGAATGGCACCTTAAATGTCCTTTATTGATCCATTTCACTGGATCCACATAAAGTCATGTAGTGTACAAGGAACAAGAAGATTTAATAACATAAATGATCCAAGCCATCAGAACATTACATATTTTTCTGCATGATTAATCATATTTCAGACTGTGTGCAAATTTATGTGAATACTGATAAGAAAATGAGTTAACTATTTTCAAAATAAATTAAAAAAAACAATTTCATGTTTACTACAGAACACATTTACTAGAAATTATTTTTGTATGTGGGAACTGAATGATTTATTCGATTCTCCAAATTTTCTAGACTGTAAAACGTTCAGCACCCAAATGCAGATTTAACAAGTTAAGTTTGAATACCCTTAGTACCATTTTGAAATAATTTACTATGTGCAAATTATATTGTCTCATTTTACTTATTTCTAATATGTACAAATGGCACAATGACCACCAATTTCATCCAATTAATTTTCATTTAATGATGTTACTCTTTTTATTCAACACCATGGAACAGTTTACTATATAGTTTATTCTTAAATATTAACAACAAATCGTGGTCCTATGACAGTTTTTTGACCAATGGAAATACCTGTTACATAAAATGTTCACATTAATTCTAATTATTTACAACTGCAAACTTGAAATCATGTATTCATCTAATAAAAAAGATATCTTTCCAAAATAAAGTTTTCAAAATATTTAAAATGTATCATCCTTTGAGTACCTAATCTGAAATTATCTAACAGGCATGCCAATATATCAATAATATGTCTTGTGTCGTCATGGCAACTATGATCATTCCTTCTTATTGGATGCTGAAGGATCTCAGTCACTTGACCAGCAAGTTGTGGGAGCACCAGGTCACTTTGGAGGTCATCTGGATAACCCTGAAATGAGCTGCAGGAAAAACAAATCCTGATTAAATACAATTAATCAAAGCATAGGTAGCCAGTTCCAAATATAAAGGAAGGCTGGTAGTAATAAGAAAGAACTTTCTTAAAAACATTCACCCATTTCTTACATTTTAACTGAAAATACTACACAATGGTAAAATCAAACATTCCAACTAAACCAACCAACACCCAAATTTTAATCTTCATGCTTTTCATTGTTCATATTTATCTAAAATGTGCAAACAAGTTTTACATAAACTTTAAGTTCATTATTTGAATAACATGCTATGTTATTATTATTGAGCAAATACTTAGGATGCAATAGATAACTTGCAAAGTTTGTGCAATTCAGAAGTTCAAATGTTAACTATTTACATGTTAAATTAAAGAAAATTTCTGAATGCCTAATAATTTGTTTTTATGTTGTTGTTAAAGGTTTAACACCATTTTTCAGCACAAATAGGCTATACATGACAGCCAGTATAAATGGTGGAGGAAGAACCTGGGAAAACCCCAGAAAGAACTACCAACCGATGAGAAGCTACTGGCAACTTTTTTTCAATTGAAAAGAACATCAGTGTTCTTATTTCCATCACCCTCATGGCAAATCCCACCATCTTTCATAATATTTCCCTATCCAACCCCAACTTCTCCCTCCTGAAAGTAGCATAAAACCATATCATATATTATGGCCAAACTTTTGGTCAACAAACATTCAATGTTACTGCATGTTTTGCTAAGAATACTTCAGACTCCCTCCCTGAGACAACTTGGGAACAACCCATAGAATCATACCCCATTGGTTGATCATCGCCTCATAAGAAATCTACGTATCAAGTTAAGCACATTTCCAACCTACTGTTTACTATTCCAGTACTACTGCAAAGATCAAGAAATATATTGATCCATCCATGCACGAAAAAACATGCTGTTGCCCTCCTTCCCCACTACCTGAAGGATTTTAATGAAACTTTACAGACTAGATACATGGTTGGCACAGATGTGCAATAAGGTTTATATACTTCTTTATTAATTTAGGGGTATGTGTTCTTAAACTACAATTTTGGGGTAAATGTTATTGAAATGTAGTCAACCACAAATCACTCTATTGGACTGATGATCAACTGTCTGAAAAGAATTTACAGGAATTCAAAATTAAGACCATTTTTTCTTTTAACTGTGGAGTGTTCAAACTCTCATATTACCGAGTGACAAGATTTTCATATTAACCACTGAGGCAGCCACAATGGCTGTAAGATACACAACATTTTTATTTTTGGACAAACCATACATCTGTTCCATCAGAAGACTTGGTGAAAACTCCATCTTGATTCAGTTGAATCGATAAAATGATTTTCAATATCTTCATTGTGACCGACGTATCACACACCATTAAGTGTTGCTATAAAGATTCGTGGGAATCATCCCAAGAAGTCTGGGAGGAATATAATACCTGGAACAGTTTATGTAATCTTTGTAGTTTGTAGTTGGTGTAAATGTGCAGTAAAGTTTTACTTTTTTCCTTTGGCTGAACTTGATGGACATTTCTTATTTATCCCAATCAGTGAGTTTTATGAAGATTCAGTGTTTGTTACAACTTCTTCTCCCATGGCACATTATTGCCTCTTCTCACACAGCACATTATTGCTTCTTTTCTCCCATGGCATGTTATTGCTTCTTCTCTCATAGCATGCTATCACTTCTCCCATGACTTGTCATAGCTTCTCACAGCAACATATTTTTGCTTCTTTTCACAGCATGTCATCTCTTCTCCCACAATGAAAAAACTGAGGTCTAGATATGTGCTTTCATGTTAGTGTCCAATAAGGTTTCATTTTTGTTTTCTCTAGTCAATATTTTACCACTGAAGAATTTAAAATGGGAAATTATGAGAATTTAGTTTATTTAATAGTATAAAATGCCATTTCTAAAGCATTGGCATAATAAATGCATGTTTCTTTGAGTCATACATGAGACACATTTCTAGAAAACAATGTCTCCTATGAAAGAGTGTCTGATATTGATTCTTGAACACTAAGAATGTTCAAAGTTTTTAAACTAAATCAATACTGAATGTTTGAAAAGTAAGATTTTCTAGGTTTTTAAACTAAATTCATATTTGCCTTAATGCACTTGACAACAAAAAAGGGACCAAAATGAAGGTAAAAACTGAGATCTAATACCAGAAAGGTGATAGCAATGCCTGCCTAAAAGGTTCTGCCACAACTTTTGAAGCAAACATTGACAAACACCATGAAAAAAACAACTGATTCAACTTGGACTTGCATACTGCTGCCATGATCTGAGCCATGCCTTTTGTATTGAGTGCCCTGCTTCCAAAACCTTCTAGTTTCTAATCCTGTACACAAACTCACACTGTAGATATTTCAATAGATGCTCCAAGGGTGATTTTCTAAAATTAGACTTAGACTCCAGCAACATAACAGTTATATTTAATCATATGTGTAACAGCTAATCCAATACTGCAACTTTCCACTTGCTTTCAACAACATTACAGTTTGACCGAAAAAGTCTGTAAATTGTTTTTATTTTTGTAAAAGTCATTGAATTACTCATGTACTGTTTTAAATATATCGACATATAGTAAGAGATATATGGATCCATAAGCCTAGATAAGGCAGGAATTTCTTTTTTGGGGGAAAAAATGGGGGTTTAGAAGAGGACTATATTATCATTATTTCTTCTTTTTTCATTCACCTTGCAATAATCCTCTTTCCTGGATGTTTGGTGTTCAGTGCCAGATATATGTTGGTAAGAAGCTGGATTGGTCCCAAAATGTTCTGCTCTGACTTTGACTGATTCCAATGCTCTTTTACATCATTGAGAATCTGGAAGAAAAAAAAAACAAAGAAAATTTGAATCCAGTCTATATCCTATGAGCATCAAACACACATTTACACTCCTCTTAAACAAGTAATTTACACACTGAATTAATGCTCATCCTTTGACACTATAATTTGTTCCAAGCTTAAGAAGGAGCAAAGGGATGTCTACATAATGTAACTAAAAACAAACAATATAATGCAATTTATCCTCACACCCTTGGTTATTTCTTCACATGTTTTAGGAAATTTACTCTTTTTGTAAATATACAGAAGTAGGAGTTACTTGAAATGAAAGGAATGCAAGTGTCAATCCTGGATAGTCTTTACCTAGTAATGACACATGACAACAAATACATTAAGTATTGAGAATTTTTTCAATCATCATTTGCAAAGTAACTAGGCAACACAATGATGCCATTCATTTACAGCAAGCATGGCATGCAGATACAATGACAGTGAAAAAAATACTTTACAAAGAGCTAAATCTACATTTTTTTTGTAAGAAATGTACTTTTACCTTAGTGATAATTACTGAAAATAGTAAGCTAACATTGTCAGTACATTTACAAATTCTATTAACATATGAAGAAAGAGGCATTAAATTCATGTTTAAAAATACCTTTTTCAGTGTTGCTATTTGCTCCTTCTGCTCTCTGCATTTGAGTAGCTCAAGTACACATCTTGATATTGTGTTGTCTTTGGTAGCCTCATCTGAAATATTTTATTATACTGAATCAATTGCACTTGATAGTCTACTTTTGTTAACCCAACTCCAGGACATTTAAAAGACATCAGATAAACTTGATACAATGAAAAGATGTCAATTATTGTGATGTCCATCAAGTCATCACAACTTAGTCCTGATAAAGTCACAGGCCTAGAAATGTACACCTGATAAACAAAAATAAAATAAGGATGACAGTGTACATAAATGTTTACAAGATTCACATCTAAAATCAAACAGATCTATCCTACAAAAGTTATCCTCAGTATACATTGATAATGGAATACAATGGATCCAGAGTTTCAGTTATTTCAAAGTGACTGTGTGTGTGTGTGTGTGTGTGTGTGTGTGTGTGTGTGTGTGTGTGTGTGTGTGTGATTTGGATTATTAACATAGCTTTAACAACTCTTCAGTCATATCACTATGATGTCGGTATTGTGACAGTTTATAGTAATGTCTAGCATTGAGGTATCATGCTACAGACATGTAGCAAAATGTCCCATCCAGTCATAGTATCCTAACACCAGGCCGACCAGTCATAACACTAAACTCCTAATGCTGAGTGCCAAACAAGGCAGCTGTTAGTTCCATTTTTGTAAGTCTTTGGTATGACTCGGCCAGGGATTGAACCCACAACCTCCCACATCCAAAGCAGATGCTCTGATCCTCTAACCACTAGGCCACTAGAGCGGTCCTTCTGAGAGTAAGAAATTGTATACAGAGTGTTGCTTACAGACAGTTAGAAAGACCTGGACTGTGTAAGGCTCTATGGAGTAGCAAGAAATCCAAAAGCTGCATCACTGGATGCCTAATTGTCTTGGATTTTCATGCCAAAAAAATTTAAATTTGTTAAAAGTTTGGGCTCTCAATGGTTTTGAATATTTTGATGCACCAATAGTCTTAAATATATTGATTTGCCACAATGATACAATCCAGTATTATTACCTATATGTAATTAAAATGCTTGGAAATTTTAAAATTCTTTTAATTTTATTTTTGTTTCATTACATTTTATTGTAATCAATATTTTTATCAGATTTGAATTTTTTTTCAGTAATTAGATATTTTCTTTTTGCAAATGTTGTTTATTTAAGAGGAAAAAGTGTTACATGAGGATTAGTTTTATTTACCCTATTTCGTCTTGGACTGGAAACAGCATAAATAGGCAGTTAAAAATATTGGTCTGTATCAAGGCCATACTTTCCTAGTGTGATCGACATGTGTAAATAACGCTATTTAATTATTGGTTCTTAAGTGGAGACACACTGGCATACATGCTGGATTTCTTGTAGTAAGAGACCACATGACCAATCTGGTGAGACTTGAATTGATGTTTTTGGGGTTTAAGTTCAAAAGTGCTCTCAACCTACCATACATGTGATCAGGGGTCACAATACCAGTCGAAGTGGATGAAAAAGTCACCTAAGAACTGTAAATTTTGCCTTCTTCTATTAGGAAAGCGAAAATGACTTTGCCCTCGATTTTTCAGACGTAAAATGGCTGTAGATTATGATTTTTGAGATGCCCCTTTACAGTAGCCAGCAAGTTCTGGCACTTTTGTAATCCAAGGTGAAATGCATCAAAATATAAATAGTAATTTGCTTTAAAATTGTGATAGGTAAAGAGTGCTTTCTTATGTATTTCTTGTTTTTATAAATGGAGATTTCAATGGCCGTATTTGTGAATTTTCTTGATAAAATCAGTTTGAAGTTGTAATGGCGAACATTGCTACTTTTATGATATACCACATCATTAAACTCTCTGTATTCATAAATAATTGGGCAAATAGATTCAGGAAAATATATAATGAAAACAAAGTTTAAATATTATGTCATAGGAGATTTAGCTGAAATATTTAATATTGTTGGTCAAAAAACATGTGACAAACTTGTGGAATTTTAAAAAAAGCTGCAATTTGCGAAATTACAAAAGAGATATATAGTAGTGAAGCAAGTACTATTTAACCGACATATCATGAATACCAGTAGTTAGACAAAAAATTCATCCATACATATTCAGTCTGATTCATGAATTTGTTGTAAAAAAGCAAGAAAGCAAATAGTTTTATTTAAGTAAAACCCTCTTTCTAAAAATAGACGCAATCGCTTGGTGAAATAAGTATTTTTGGATGTTTCGATTTTAGGGAGAAAAGGGTCAAGTTTTGTTATCTATTTACTTTAGTACTTCTGTGTGATGTCTATGAATAGTTACAATAATGTTTTATTTGGAACAAGGAAACCAGGACGAAGCATATGTTTTGAAGTAGTTTGAGAATTTATTCCTATGTACATGAATTAGGGGTTGTTTGAAAGAATGCTAATAATCTTTTTTGACTGCAATTTTACACAAACTAAAATAAAATAAACACAAAATAAAAAAAAATAAATAAGTGGTACTATAGTTTATTAAGCATTTTTACAAACTTGAAATTAAAAGACTCAAATCTTGTTCTTGATTTCAGTTAAAATATAGCTTCTGCTGTGCCTTTTAAGTCATATGGCCAATTTGCAAGTATCTCAATCCAAACACACGTATACTACAAGTATGAATAGAATGGGTATGAATATAATAATTTTTTTACATGTACAAAATGGGTTGATAATAAACATGACATATTTTAAACTTGAAAATAAGGCATTGTCTAAAACTATCATAAGCATATTGTGAAATGAAGCACATAAATATTTCATATATATATATATATATATATATATATATATATATAGCAGTATTGTCATATACACCACTCCCTCGATAACTCGCGGACATTGGGGTCCAAAAACATCGACCGCGATATAAGCGAGGGCGCGAGTTATCGAGGGACCTATAACAAACAACAAATATAACAATGAGATCGATGCATAGAGAAAATGGGGGTGGGGTGGCTTGGCATGTTGAATACTCAATTAATAATCGCGCTAAGATTAAAAGTGGATAAATATCTTTCATATCGGTGTACTTTGTTTAGTTTTTCCTCACAGAGTAACATTAATTTCAGGATAACTTATAGTATATAGAGGAAATCATCTAAACATTATTCCTCCTGGTTTCCGTTTGCTTAGCAAATGTACTTTTTCACACGCTGTACTTCACTTATTTTTGTGGTGAATGGTATACATTCTAATTTTATTGTTTGATCCAAAGTAGACGGGGTTTTTTTTTCAAATACAAAAGATCGACACACTTCGAAAAAAACAATGTCAATCGAATGATGTGTAGATTTTTATTGCGGTAGAAGTAAAATGGAAGAAAAAAATTCACAAGAATTAACAATTACCAACATGAATTTAATGGGTCTAAAAATTTAAAACGACATAAATTAGAACACGATAACACTTGCGGTTTGTGACACGTTTGAGAAATATCACTTCACATTTTGAAAAAAAATTTAAATTTCACAATATGGATTCTATCTTTACAGGCAATAGCGTATTTTCCGCCCTATAAGTCGCTCCTGCGTATAAGTCGCTCCTCCGCACTTAACCATAATCACGTCTTTGATGCCGCCGGCCATTGCATTCGACTTGGTAATTTCCAACTTCGTGTAAGAAATATTATATAATTGTTTAAGAGTTATATAGAAGTCAGTATTACAGTAGACTTTGACTTTGCCTTGAGTCGTATTTGAATTGTTGAAAGTCCATGACCTGAAGCACGCTGTTCCACAATCCATTTTCGTAGATTCTCCTTGAGAACTGGCCAACTTGCTTTGCCACTATGATTTCTCTTATTTATTTTTTTTTGACCTTAACTTGTCTTCTTTTTTACGCTAGTCACATACAATATTCTCGCTTACGTTGAATTTTCTTTCTGCTGCACGAGTTCCGTTTTCTTTCGCAAATGCTACGACGTTTAACTTAAATTCTGCATCATATTTTTTCTAGTTAATTTAATTTAAAACAAAACTTATTTACTTACGCTAATATAACAATTTTAAATCATACAACATTATTGTGAAACTATATTTTATTAATGCTCCATTGTATGAATGGTACATTTATATATCGGTCATTTCCACAACCCAAGCGAACTTCAAAGGCACTTTATGTGCTACAGTGATTTTATTACATTAACGATGACATTGCGAATTCACCTAACAATTGAAACTGTTCACCTGCCTTCCAGTTATTTTTTTTTTTTTTAAATACCGGTACTTTGAAGTTCTCTCCATGAAGTCAGTCTTGGTTTATCCAGAGTTTAAAACTAGAACAATCATCAGAGGAAATATTCCTGCTATGTTTTGTTTTTTTTTTATAATAAGCCATTGCGAAACCAACCCAAAAAATGATTGTGTTTTTATAAACTACTATTAAAGTAAATTATGAAGCGCTAACAGAGGTCTCGGAAACGCTTTACAGTGATAATTCGTTGTTTAAAATAACAAAATAATCCCAGTTCTGTATTCGGTATTTGAGTACATCAAAAGAACATGAGGCAATAGCTGGGCAGCAAGTTCAAAGGACTTTGACTAGCAGCTTGGGTGGGAAAATGTGCTGAAATTTACAATGACTGAATTTAGAGACAGAAAAATTCTAAGATGTACATGCCGAAAAATAAAGGAAATACAAGGGGAATCATTATTTCAATATTGTTTTTATTTATTAATAACAACAAATTTTAACACATATATAAGGGTTAGCATTTCGCTAAAGCACAGCATCACTGCGCATCAGTCACAGTCGTTAAAAAAAATTTATTTATCGTATAAGTCGCTCCTGCATATAAGTCACACACATCACTTTTAAGAAAAAAAAAAAAACTAAAACAAAGTAGCGACTTATACCCCGGAAAATACGGTAATCACCATTTTCGATGATAAAAAAGAAATATGTATCAAGATTAAATTTGCCAATTTACAATTTCTTATCACGACTTTTTCATGTTTAACACATTTTAAAATATATTTTCCTTGGAGAAAAAAATCGGGAGCCATGACGGACACTGCGTTATAAGCGGGTTCGCGAGTTGTCCGGGCGCAAGTTATCGAGGGAGTGGTGTATTTTATATATATATTGCGCATTTCTTGCTTTGGTCTTACTTCTCCAAGTTTAGCTTCCACTTCTCCCTGATTAGCTCCCACTTTTCCCAGTTCTGACCAAAAGGAGAAGTCACTTCTCCTTTTAAGTTTAGCTTGTATTATAACAATTTCCTACATTTTACATCACGCCTTATTTTCTTATTGTTAACTCATACATGCATACAACACTGCTTACTAAACAACATATTCTGAATTAGTTTTTTGGTGGCACATATGCTCGGTGATATGTTTATTCATTCCTTTATTAAATTTATTAATGGTAAGTATATGCTTATATATATATATATATATATATATATATATATATATATATATATATATATATATATATATATATATATATATATATATGGTACATTAATGCCAGGTGTTAACTCCTGTAAGTTTCATTGGTGATAATAGTGGTCCTAGTTAAATTATCAAGAAAAAATCCACAGCATTCAGTGATCATTCTTGGGATTTTGGAAGTAATTCACTAAAAGCTACCATGTAAAGTGTGGAAAAAATAAATTTCTGAACTCCTAGCTGACAGAGATGTGCATTACAAAACTAGCCATAAAAAAGATGGAGAGGGGACATTTAATTCCTAAATGCATGAAATCAACGGCCGCATTATACATCACTCTTACCTTACATTGCATAGGCTTTTGGTAAGATGTCATTCCTCCTTACAAAACTATTATTTAAAAAATAATGTATATAATATAGATTTGCTTTAATAACTGATTTTTATTTTTGTTTAAAAGAGACTATATGTCAGGAAAGTAGATATTTTACATTTGATAATGCATTTATTTCAGGTGACAAGAGTCATACTTATGCACTAATGATGATGCGGGATGCAAAAACCATGGAAGTAGTGCAAAATTGTCAGGTAATGATTTATTTTGTAATATTATGGTTGTATTGCTTGTTATCAATAACATAATAACTATCCAATCTTTTTCAATTTTCATGACCTATTACATTAATAGACTTGGAAAAATATTCACTACATGTTATGGCTACATTTTTGGAAAATGGGCAACAAAATATTGAGGTTGGCAATTTTTTGGAGGGTTACAACATTTTGAAAGCCAGGATCATCCCTGCCAATGTGTTTAAAAAAATTAATACAGATATAACTCAGAAAATGTTCTACTTGAAAATCAAGTTTTTCTTAAAACCAAGGCTAAATATAAATACTAAGTGGGTGAAGAAATGGATGATATAATTAAAATAAGAGAATGAAAATGCACACACCAACACACACATGTATATATATATATATATATATATATATATATATATATATATATATATATATATATATATATATGGTCAAACCAGTTAAGTTGATGGCCTAGGGGTTTGCCAAAAAGCATAGAGATAACAGATGATGGAGATAAATAAAAACCAATATGGCGTCAATATAATAACATGTGCTTGAAAGTTCAGTATGTACATGATGTGCATTAATAAATGAGAATGTACATGGACATATTTTTTTGGATGTTTTTTTTTACACAACAGCGTTGCCGCAATTTGTTTGATGAAGCAATCTGTATGCTATAAAAATATACATACACATTTGTTAAAAAAAGGCATATGTGCACCAACTAACAGCAGAGATTTACCAGTATACAATACAAACCACCATCGATTCCCCAATACAAACCTTTATTATATTATCCATTATTGCAAACACAAAAATCATTCACAAAAATCACAAAAAAACGTGCAGGGTGTAGTTTGGTTTTACAAAAAGCTAACCAGTGTCAAAATTAAATTCATGAGTCATTTCACTCTGACAGCTTTGAAAAGTAAAGTAAACAGAATAGCTACAACATGTTATCCTTCAGATAAAATCAACAAGAGTTAGTGAACTGTCATTGGAGTAAACGACCATACAGACAGTGATCACGTGCTACGTGAACTCAGCACATGCGCAGTTAACTAAGTAGGATCATTTTATTAATACAACATAAGCTAGCATAAACATAACCAACTGCAAGAAGTACAACTAAATTATAAAATTTAAATACCATATTCTTGCAAAATAGTATCTCCATTCCCACAAATGAAACTTACATGCATCAACATCTTGCAATATTGGACCGTAATTATTACTGTAGTTAACACCCAATATAGGGATTTTTTCACTCCTGTGTTTTGAGAAATAAATAATTATTTTTAATTATGCAAAAGTTATTTATTTGTTGTTTGCTATTTCTTCTTGATGAGCTTAAGGGTCTGTAACTACCAATAAACAGAAGGATTAGCCATTCCATTCATTTTTGATGTTCTATTCTCCTCATGGGAAATCCCTCAGTTGTAGGTATAGTACTTAGCATAATTGACTTAGGTCAGCATAAGCAGATTATGATGTAACAATGCCTGGCTAAGACAGGGTTCTTGATACAAACAAAGGATCATTTGTGTACTGATTGATTCCAATGCATTACTTACCTAGTTAAGTTTGTAGCTTCCTTCCATTCTCTCTTTTATTTATCCAGTGGAAAGCCATGATTGTTTGTACAAATTAAATAAACAAAAAGTTTTTGGCCCTAAGGGACATTTTTGTCACCATTAAGGGGAAAAAAAATTGCAGGAGATTAGTCATTGTGATCCAGATAACTGATGTTAATTGGCAAATTTGGCACTCTTTTGTACTCCAGATATTAGGGTTCTGCAACATAAAAGAATTGACATAACCAGGAAGAGAAAAGACAAAGAGAGAACTTGGCAGTTCCACTTCAAAAAGGTTGACTTAATAGGGTTGGTGAGGTAACCAAGGTCAAGATAAGTGGGTTCAACTATATATATATATATATATATATATATATATATATATATATATATATATATATATATATATATATATATATATATATATATATATATAAAGTGCATCCCATAGGGGTGCATGACTGAGAGTCAAAAATCCCCTTGGTGTCAAAATTGGGGTGTCAGGCTGAGTTAAAATCAAACTTTGGTACAAAAACTGGGGGATCAAATAAAAATTGGGGGGGGTCTCTGAAGTACAAATGAGGGTAAAGGGAAACACTGATATATATATATATATATATATATATATATATATATATATATATATATATATATATATATATATAAACTCGCTTTGCGTGCTTTTCCCTCTTCAGGTCCCACTTCTCTCTGTTCAGCTCTCATCTCACCATGTTCTGTCCAAAAGATTCAGTCGTCTCTCTTTAAAATTCAAGTCTAGCTCAACCACTGATACATGGCTATAGTGTTTGACAAAAGGCACCATCTGTTTCACGCTCCTGTAGCCTATGGGGGACTTTTATTTGTCCATTTTTACAAACAACTTTTGGTGCCACATTTTGTCTTCTTTTTTTTTACAGAGTTGATGGTGTTACCTTTCTTTTATGGATATTTTTTTCTAAAGAGACAGTTTCTGTACTTCTGTATTAAATGTAGGTACTAGTATGATATCTTGTGGAACATAACTGCCATTTTTATTCACTCTTTTAAGTTAGATTTATTATCTAATATTTATATTACAGTATATCATTAATTGTAAAAATTAAAAAAATCATAAATGTTGATGTTGTGGAGCTTAAAGCCATTTTTCTGCACACGATAGACTATACATGGCGGCCAGTATTAATGGTGGAGGAAGAAACTGTGAAAATCCGAAGAAAGAACCATGACCCACGAGAAGCTACCAGCAAGCTTTCTCACATATCCACATTCACTGAATCTTAGACTAGAACCCACACAGATGTGAGATGTCAGTGTTCCGTAAAGGAGAGTGCTTTAGACTACTCTGGGCCCCAAATCATAAATGAGTGCAACATCTGAGATGTCAACATTTTAATACATCTTATTGTCTACCATATTATTTAAAACAAGTCATGGGTACTTGTACAAACTTAAGAGCTGATTAATACATGTTTTTCCTCACACCCCCATATAATTCTGCTAGTGCCACAGAAACAGGTGATACATCAATAAGGACAATCATCTGACTTCACTTGCATAATAGGAACAATCATCCATGATAAGATGACTTTACTCAAACAAGTGAAGTGAGATTCAGCTTTACATGTGAGATGCAGAAGGACGTGGATGGGGGGGGGTTGTGATAATTTTTATATTGCTTCATTTCTTTTAATTTTAATTTCCACTACAAAAGAACATTATTAGATGACTTTGTTATTAAAATCAAACATTTCCTAAAATACTACAACAATATATAACTAACATAGTTCATAATGATTTATTTAATAGAGAAATATTCAATGCCATGAGATTATAAAAAATGTGATAATATAAGATTATTGAGTATAAATCAACCTATATTAACACTGTAGAGTGCATTATAACCAATTTTATGATAATCTACTTTTTCCCACTGATGCTAAGTAGAATTCGTGCAGATTTTAAAAGAATTAAGAAGACAGTAGCTTTCTGCGGATAAAATGTCAATTCAATAAAACCTGCGAAAAACTCCTACACAATTAAAACTGACCTTGAACTCGTTGCAATATGCCAGATCGAATGTAACGAAGTTCTTCAATTGGCAATGTGTGCTTTTCTGATGCCATGATAAACTTCTGCTTGTCAAAACAACAAAGGATTGATCACGTTTCTAAAATGAAAAATAAAAGCGCGCGCACTCCGTATGAGCGCAGACATTTTTGTTAGGTCCGCAGCAAATCGATAAACTGCGAGGGTAATACTAAAATTCAAAAAGAACTTCTTTTCTTGAAAAGAATCCATCAGTTCGAAAAGAACTATTTTCTTTTCGTCTTTATCAAATTCGATAAATCTATTTTAAAATGAAAGGTAAAGGGCAAAACGCATCGAACTGCATTTACAACACGAATTCTCATGACATTTTGGTCCTACGAGCAGTCATTACGTACTGCCTCGTGTGAAATGACTTGCGAATAAAAAAAATAAGTGCGAAAAGAACTCATATTTTCTTTATATCTTTATCAAATTAAAAACTCTTATTTTAAATTAAAGATGATGACAAAACACTTGACCAATGCATTTAGAACATGAATTTCATGACAGTTTGGTCCTACGACCAGTCAGTAATACTTTCATGTGATGTAAATTAACTTGCGAAAGAAGAAAGAATTGCTAATAAAATCCTTTTTTATTTATTTCTTTAACAAAAAATATTTTTAATGAAAGATGACAAAACACATTGACTGTAGCATAAGATATGTAAAATGACTTGCCAAAAATATAAATAAGTGCAAAACAAACCGTATTTTCTATTAATTTCTTGATTGCTTTTCAAATTCCATTATTTTTCTTTTTAAATGATATATATTGGCAAACGATATTAAGAAAGGTATTTACTAAATACCGATATTATAATATTTTGTCATATGACCGGTCACTGCAAAAAAAGCTACCTTAAAAATATTTGCAAAAAGAATGTACAAGTGCAAAAAGAATATGTGTCCTTTATGGCTTGATCAAATGGAATATATATTGTAAAAATGACAAAGTTACACGGAAATAAACTCGGAATAATTGTTTAAAAATATACTTACCATACTACGTATAACTGACAAAAGCGATATTTTAAGAACTTGCAAAAAGACGTTTACGTGCAAAGAAAAAATACATAGGTTAATTTTGACTTGATCTTACAAAGAGTAGGTCCATCTTAGAGTAATAACGGCGTCCAGGGTTACTGGTTTGTTATCAATTTTATTTTTGCGGGATGAGTTCTCGACGTTTCCGCCCATTTCCGTTAACTTGTAATTGCCCATGTTCCTTATTATCTGTCAACTCTCGACTTTTTCACACTGCACAATGTGTACATCTTGTTAGTGAACTTTGGAAAATCCTGGATCTTCCAGTCGACCGCGAACTTCAAAATATTGTATGCACTCTCCGAATTGTTATTCGTCCAATTAGACGGAATTCCATCTTTCTAAGCCTACTCTATTACAATTATTTCCTGAAGCGGCGGCAATTTTTGCTTAAAATAGGTTCTGAAAGAGTTTCCACTCGCTCTTTCAACGAAATGTCGTTTTCCCTGTGGAGACTGTCAACACAAGTGGAATACATGTCGACAGTTGTAGATTCAACGATATCGTCTTTACCAAAGACGGCCATTATAATAAAGTAAATTATATTGAACACTGCCCGCCATTTACTTGCTAGCATTTTTTTTCTTCAAATGCCTTGTGCGTAACATCTGTGAACTTCCCTATAGACATCTGAATATTGCAACTTCTGAACGCCAGTTCGTCGTTACTGCCCACAACTAAGTTTGGAAGTTCATTATCACTTATAGTATCTGCAATATCAAGCAGGAATTACAACAAAAAAAATATCTTTGCTGATGAATTTGTGTGTATAAAAGTCAGTTCGAAACACAGTGGATGATCCATAGTGTTTTTCTCACAATTGAAACGTCTTTATAAACCAATATCACATAGAACACTCCTAAGTTTTAAGTTTTGTTAATATGTTTGTTTGTTTGTTTGTTGTTGGGCTTAACGCCATTTTTCAGCACACGATAGGCTATTCATGGCGGCCAGTATTAATGGTGGAGGAAGAAACCGGGAAATCACCGGAAAGAACCACCGACCCACGAGAAGCTACTGGCAAGCTTTCTCACATATCTACATTAGCCGAATCCTAGACTCGAACACACGCAGACAGAGGTGAGATGGTAGTGATCCGTAACGGACAGCGCTTTAGACCACTCGGCCACTCGGGGCCCCTTTGTTAATATGTAAAACACAGCCCAGTTCCTTTCAACAAAATCTTTAAATGAGTTTAATTTTTCTGTGGCGCAAATAGTGCTTTTAATGGATATTTTGAAACACTGACGTGCTGTACAATTTTACAAATGAATATGTCTTTGTCTTCTCTTCGACACCGGTTATGTGGTCTGTGACGTTTCTTAATCTCACAACAGGTTTCTTTTCCCATTTATTGATCAAGTATTTCATATTTTTCAATTATTTTCCTTTCCGTTGTTTATCACATTCATTATTATTGTCTATATTCATTGACCTTTTCTCTACCTTTAACGGTTGATGTTTAAGTTTATCTGTTAATTCCATTCGCACCATCGGTTTCATTCGAATGTAGTTGGCGTTACTTTTCTTCTTCACAGCACGCCCAAGAAACTATGCGAAAATGTGCTTATATATTGTAATAAAATTAGGTATATACGCATGTGACGTGCTCCGGGTGCGCTCAGCACAAGAGTCCCAACCAGAAGCGCCTAGCGAAACTTCAGTGCATAACGGCTGGGGAAGCCGGAGTGATGGTAGCCCTGGATATTTTGGGACCACTTTCAGAGACATAGGAAGGAAATGCATACATCCTGTCATTTGGAGATAATTTCACTAAGTGGATTGAGGCAGTGCCTTTGCCCAGAATAGAAGCCACCATGGTTGCAAAGGCGTTTTTCAAAGGCGTTTTTTTTTATTTTTTTATTTTTTTTTGCAAGGGCGTTTTTTTCACCCCAGTGTAATGGGGTGGTGGAACGGTATAACAAAACTTTGTGCCAGATGTTAGCAGCATACGTGGATGATAAACCCGAAAACTGGGACCATAACCTTTCTCTTACGGGCATGGCCTATCGTGCATCTGAGCACACTTTCTCCGGCTTCACCCCGAACAAACTGATGCTGGTCGAGAAGTAATTCTCCCTATGGATCTTTTAGTTGGCAAAACCCCAGACGAGGCCCCTAAGAATTTGCCTCAATTTGTGGCATAGTATAGAAAGGCAATGTGGGAGACAAACGAGGAAGCACGAACAAAAATAGGCACCTCTATTCGGCATCAGAAAGTCGCCTTTGATCTCAAAGTTCGTGGTTAGTCCTTCAGTGATGATGACTTGGTATGGTTGCACCATACTCTAAAAAAAGAAAGGGAAATCACCTAAATTACAGGTCAAACGGACTGGACCATGGCAGATTGTTAAGAGAGTAACGGATGCTACATATCTGATCGCCAGAACCAATCATAGGACGACTCAGATTGTTCACTTCAACCAACTAAAACCATGCTTTGTGCGGGCTGAGAATGAAAATCAACACACTGATAGCCAGGAAGGATAGCGGTGAATTCACCGAAAAGGACGAAGTATCGACATATCCAATTACGGCACAAAGGGCCAGTTTAATGGAGCGACGAAGAGAGCGGCGAAGTAACGCCACTGTGAGATATTAAATTGCAGACATTATTTTAAACTGAGTTCAGTAATTATTGTGCTCATAACACTGACTGGTGATAAAAAGCAAATGCATAGGTGGGTAATAATCGTGTCCCCGTGATTATTTATTATGGTTGGGTTCATGACAAATCCTCAAACGGGTTCAGATAGAAAGCCGCATAGTAACATCAAATTAATCTGTGCCATATGGCTGTGTAAATATAGTTGATTCAAGGAAATTAATTATGTCAAGACAGTGTATTTTTTATATTTTTATGAAGAAGTTGTATGGTTTGATTGCTTGCAATGTTTGACAAGAACAGTTTTTTTTTTAGAAGTGTTTGTTGCTTGCATCCAGAATTTGGTAAAATAGATTGATTTGTTTGGTTTGTGCTGCCACTTGAGCAGACCTAACTTGAGAAGGGAAAGTGTTTGTGTTCTGTGTGATTGTTTGGTATCAGTGGATTATTTTTTCTATCACGGTAGAAAAAGTACTTGTGGTGAAAAGTGAGAGAGGCAGTGTCAGGTCTAGCATTGGTCTAGACAACAGTTGTATTGGAGCCAGTTAGGCGTTGTTGGTCATGGTTGACTTCTGTTTGAATTTCGTAAGAGAATGTGTTTTCTCTATGGAACGCATTCTCTAATCTAGGTGTTAAACAGGAAGATTCCTGTGTCTTATTGACGTTGACCTGCTAGCGACTTGCCAGTTAGAAATTGTTTCGTACAGAATATTTTAAAAATTGCTCGCTACGATCTTGACAATTAAAATGATCCAGCGTAGTTTCCATCATGTATAGTCTGAATTGTCTGATTAGATGGAATCGTGTCCAGTTGAGAAGTTCTGAAGAACAATTTATAGCACATGTCAATTAATTATCAGCATGAAATAATGGTATTGCACACCAAAGTATAGGTTGAATCAGTTATGTGATGATGTTTCAAAGTTTTGCTTTGGGAGTAGATTCTCTTATGTCTTTGTTCGGTGGCTGTTGTATGGGTAATTATTAGTGAGTTGTTATAAGAAGATATTATCGGCTAACCGAGAGTGAGTCGAAGAATATATTGTACGCGGAGCACTAAGGTTGATTTGGAGACGTTTTGTTGCAAGTGGAAACGCAAACTCCAAAACCTGAGTTTTTTGGGCAAACAGGAAGGGTCCTGTGTTACATGTGTTGTCTAGTTGTTAGAGACCTATGTGTAGAGAAGTATTTCCTGCAGCTTTTCCGAGGATTGGTATAAGAGAGTTTAAACCTTAATAACTTGTCGGAACATTTTTATGTTGGATTCAGCTTGCTTAATCTGTGTTCATTGTTGACATTTAGGTTACTTGTAATTCAAGTGTAACTAGTGATTCAAAAATAAAGTTTGATTTTGTCCTTATCTTGTTTGGGAATCATTAATCAAATTAGTGGTTGATTTGGGTGAAAAAGTAATCAATTTTGAAATGACACCAGAAGCGTGACGTTTGTATCACTCCATGACGAGTGATCCTTTTGAAGATGGGGGTAATGTAATAAAATTAAGGAGATGAACATTTGGTTGTAGCGTCACGTTTAAGCAAAACATAGGTTTGTGTGATTACTTGTTTGATTATTGGAATTCGGTGCAATGGAAAATATTCCTTATCCAAAAAAAACTAGCAATTATTAGGCGCAAACATCACAGAGAGAAAGTGGTAGTGAGTTTTCAATGAGTAGCGAAATCGAACCCAATCCGCATGACTGTTCCTGTCGTGATGTAGTACTTTATAAAATCTAGAGGTGTACATCGGTGTTGTGTCTGCAGCGGAAGTATTTATGGTAGGAAATTGGTAAATTACACAATGGAATAAATGAGAAGGGACCCGGAAGATACCATTTATGTCATCATGGTGGCAAATGTGATGTAGTTTTACTGGTGTGATATGCTTTGAAACCATAGATTGACTGGCCCATGGTGGTGTAGTTAAAATAGTCCCCTCTATTAGGGATAGATGTAGAGTTTCTACGGTATGAACTACTGGCAGAACGGAAAGTTGATGTAAAGAAACTATGCGGATGTGCGGTTCATGGTTATTTGGCAAGTTGTAAATAATGTGGTCTTCCCTTGATTAGAGTAAAATTTATGTATAAAATGGACACGTCGGGCTTTCCAACTTACAACTGAAGTTGTATAGAAGTCTTTGAAAATTTGTGGTAAACTTATGACTTCTAGTGGAATTCGCGCCAGGGTTTGACACCGCTCGGTCATGCAAAGACTTCTAGCTTGTAACAATATTCTGCAATGGCTATGTCATGAGAATGTGCCAGGAGCGTGGAACAACTTTAAATCTACCTAATTATGCTTGCAAATTGCCCCTTTCATCGGGAGAAGCATTCAGATATTGATAACTCCGTCGGTGTATTGTTACCTGACTTGCAAGAGGGTGGGGTTCTATAGGGAAAAAATCATTCCTATCCTTGCTTTGTTTTTGCATGCGAAATAGATAACTTCTTTGGATGACAGAAGTCATCTTCCCGTTTTTCTCCAATACTATGGTTGCTATAGTTGACCCCTGGTTCCGTTCCCAGCAACTGTCCCAAATTTCAGAACATTTCCCTTGTTTTCCTTGGTATGTTGGATGTATTGTCTATTACAAAATAGCAGCCATCCTTTTGATGCGTTTTTATTTTATTTAAAAACTGCGAAGCGAGCTTTAATAGCATTAAAAGTGACATTTATGTTTCTAAAGGCGCCGGAGTGAATATTGGCTTTTCTTCTACATATAACTGTCTTAATTAATTTCAACAGGATTGCGATCAATATCTTCTGCTGACATTAGCTATTCCTGCATAGAGTCTGTATGTATGTCAGTTGTAGACAAAGATGATGTATTTTAATCTACCGACTCAGTTATGATTGCTGACTGATTGCTGCTTTGATTAATAGGTAAAAGTTCAGTTTCTATTAAATTTGTTTTCCTTGCCGCGTTCCTTTAGTTTGCATCAATAACATTTTACCTAGTCATGCACCTTTAGATAGATGTGGCACCTGCAATTTTCGGTACATATAGGGTCAGACAGCTTAGTGTTAATCATTCATACAAAGAATACTAAAATTTAAACAAATATACTCTGTGTGTTATAAGAACGAGCACGTATACTCAAAAAAGAATAGACATTCTTGTCCGATGCACGCTTAAAATCTTAAATCATGTATAAAATCAATCGCCAGATCCACTTTTTATTGAAGAGGGCAGAAAAGCTGGTAATTATATTGTATAATTCACGTTGCTCCTATATTTCAACATTAACACAATAAATAATGTTTAATGTTCATTGAGAAAAGAACTTGCAGAACATTCCTTTAAATTATTTGGGTACTTGAAAAAGGTTTTGTTTATAAATGAGAGATGAAATATGAATAGAGAAATTTCATAAAACTTTGCACAATGGCTTTTGATAAATATGTTCTCGATAAATTTTAAAATGCATTGTTTCTAATTTTAACTGAATAATATATTCAACTGACCCATTTTTATATTTTAAACTGTAAATTTAAGTTCACTTAAGACTTAAAAAGTTTTTTCACTCACATTATCTCTGTCACTATCTATTATACAATTACAAACAGAAAACAAACCAGAACGCAGGGGGAAAAGTTGATGTTTCTTTTGGTACCGATATTAGCAAAATATTAAGATCAATTTAAAATAAGAACGGTAGAATCCTAACAGAACACTTTTATAGATAACTTTATACTGTCTTCTATGCAAGCTCATCAAGATATACAACAATAAGAAAATTTTCAACTTGATGAGCCTTTTGATATTACCGCTTAAACCATCACTGGGAAGATAATTTGCTAATCAAAAGGGAACGATTTATGTTGAGCACTGCGCGGAAGTTTCCAATCCTCTTAATATATACAGACCATATCTACTTAAATATAGGTGTCAGGTCAGGCATCACCTGCTACCATATGTAACAAGTACTTACTGGTGGCTACTGACCCAGTGTTGACTCGTACACCTAGCTCCTTCTGGTAAATAGTTTCAGGTGGCTAAGTAGATGGCTGTGAAGACAGATGGAAAGAGCTGTGTGAACAGGCCAGGGGAGTAGGAACTAATGGCCATCCAGTGCATCTGTACATGTCTCCTATACCTCAACAGTGTAGTGTCACTGGATTGAGACATGCCTGGACGACAGAATGGTGGCAACACTGTGCAACTTCGCCTCGCTAAAATACAAGTGACGTGCAAGTCATGCAAGTCATGACTCTACACACTGCTTCCTCCAAACGTTTCCTTGAAGTCCTTCAGCGATGGGTGAGCAGCAAAGAAGCAGTCGTGGATACACTGGGCTGAAGCTGTAGACCTGCACAAAGGTGGCTCTGAACATTTGGTTTCATTTCACTTCACAGAAACAGGCGTGAAACTCTGCACCTCCCCCTTCGGCCGCAGGGTAACTGACCATCCTTTCTTAACGATCATAGCTCATATCGCCTTAGCACGAGGAAGAGATAGAAACCTTACCTACGTTACGGGTACGGTATGAACTCATTCTCCAGTATAAGCAAATGTCCCAAAACCGAAAGATCATTCTGAGTACAGACGCTCACAGAGAACGATGTATTCAATACAACAATACGATGGACCACTAACTCCAACTTTAAAGAATACACGTTTTCTGTATCCGTTTCTAGTGTGACATTTAGAGTTGATTCGAGGCGTTCTAAGGAGATGAACACAAATATCTCATCAATGACTCTCATTCCCTTAAACTTACCAAAAAGCAGGATGTATGTACATGGGACGACTGAGCCAAATATATTGTTCAACTGTTTTGCGACGATCCGTATTGACTAGAGAGATTTGAATTTCCTTGAACGTTTCTTGCTGCCTCTACCTTTCCATGATCAGTCCAAATTATGAGATATTTTCGATACTTGAAAATGGAAAGGATTTAATAACATTTGGAAGTTGTGAGAAGCATTAACAGCATTACCCCCACTTTATTCATTATTATCTTTTTTCTTTCGTCTGCTTCAATTGATTCCACTGTAATTGTTGTTGTTGTTTTGCATCCTTCGAATTCGAAGATAACCAAGACATAACTAATTGTTTGGCTTTATGTGGGAACATGAATCAAGACACTTTTGTACTCTGAAATGAATGTGACACTCTTGACTTAAAATGTAGATTCGGCTTACTTGATCAACAGGAGACTATTGCAGTTCTGCGATTCTCGCTTCTCGTGTTTCTGCACTGTTGATGAAATTATCTTCCGTTCAATGTCTCTAGCTTCGGTATGGGTGAGACAATGCTAGATGAAGCGATCCTGTTTGCGATCCTTGCAATACTCGGGGTCAATGTTGAAGCTTTTTAGGGATGACTTGAAGGAATCGCAGTATTTTCTGTTGCCTTTCCCTTTGTACAAGTGGACAATCGATGCATCATGTAATCCTTGGGTATAGTTTTCTGGACACAGGCTGAATAATTAAGTAAGTCTGAGGCACGTGTGAGCCTCCAACTTTGCAAACATCTGTTGGTATGCCATCTGACGAAGGTGCTTTGCAATTTGTGGAATTTGACAATAGGTCAGTTGTGTTCACAGTTTCAGTCAACATTGGGAGACCAGTAGGTGTTATGTTGATTTCCACTATGAAACATTAAGTATTTCGGGCAGTTTCTTAATTTGGGGTCGTCTGCTATACTGAATCTAGACATTAAACTTTATGAGTTTGTGTGGTCAGACCAGTATTATGCATTTCTCATGACATTCGTTAATGGGACATCCTGCTTGTGTCATCAACTGACAATAAGGCATTTAGTAATATGCATTTTCTTAGGGTATGGGTACATCCTAGACATCCAGTTCTGATTTGACAGGTTGGAGACTGTGATGCTGATTAGTAGGTTGTGTTCAGCACATTTCCCCAGCAGGAGTCCCCTGTTGTTGCATTCGCCAATAATTTTTGCTACACTGTAAGTTCTTACAAAATCCCAGGAATATACGTTAATAAACAACATCCAGTGGAACGAACATGTAAAACATATTTTAAAAAAATATATCCGTCTCTCTCAAAATGCACGCCAATAGCAAATGATTCCGTCCCATTTCCAGTAAAGTTTCATAAAAGCTACTTTTAACCCTGTTTCCAACGTTAGGGGCAACCACTATTAAAACCAAGATATTCAAATATCAGAAAAAGTCATCCACGACTAATCTTGGTGGACTTTATTCAGATTTCAGTTAGGAAACGGATCAATTAGTATTACAACCAAGGATATTTATAAAAGTTCTGACAATTAATGCGCTGTTTAACAAAGTTCGTTATTAGTGAATAGTAAGCGGGTCCTCTAAATATACTCACAACGTACCTTTGTTCACTTCCCAGCCAGATTATCCAATTATTACAAAACAATTTTATTCACTTTTTCCTATGTTTTTCATACACTGGAAAAATGCAATTTCAATTGCATATCTGCTTTTGTTTAGTCTGCTATCTCCTCAGCCACAAATCACTTGTCGCGCAATCAGTACCGTATGGAGGATGTGACAAAGTACAGGTGCTGTGCTCGTTCAAGAAGTCTTCACGACAGCGAATTCATGCGCGGTGCGTTGGTATCGAGCAGATGGATATCTCGAGTAATGGTGCTCTAACGGGGTGGTTCGGTGTTATTCCACAAAGCTTGACAACACTTTGAAGAAATAAACTTGTGTCTAGTGACACCAACAAGTCAGTTACAGATGCCCGGCAAACGAGCTTATTTTTTTTTTAAATACTTCGTTTAAAGCTCTTGACAATCCGACTACATTGAGAGATATGTGGTCTCTTTTCGTTTCAGTATCTTGTTATTTTCCCTTGTCGTTTGGTTCAAAGCAATCCATCTTCCATAGCCGATAACTATCAGATTCAATGTCTCTGATCACTCTTTTCATCGTTTTGGGATTAGCTGTTGGGCGATTTCAACACGTGTCTATACTCGATTATTCTTCAGCAAATGCGTTACCAAATTAGCGTCCGTGATAATACGAATATCTTTCACTGTGTTAAGCATCACCTACACAGCATTCACTTTCTGCTCACCAATCGTAGTTAACAGTCTTCTAGAAAGCTTGTCAACTTCCATGGATTCGCGATCATCCTAAAAACGATGAAACCACATCAGACTCTTAGCATATGAAATAAAATTGCATCTGTAAACTTTATCCAAGTCAGTCTTGATGTCGGTCGAAGAGTACCCTAAACGCGCCCGGACAGAATAATTTTCTATAGTACCCTAGGAGAATTATTTCCTCATGACTTAGAGCAACATTTGCTGATACAGATCAGGCCTGGCACTAGGGTAAGGCGAACCAGGCAACCGCCATGGGCCCCGCACTTCTCCGCAATGCATTTTTTTTTTTTGCTTGGGGCCCCGCGCGCAACGCTTGCTTCATTGGGCCCCGCATACTGCCTTGGGCCCCGCACATCCTAGGGCCGGGCCTGATGCAGATCATTGTATGGGACATCATTTGTCTGTCAACCGGCATACAATTTATTGACAGATTCAAAGAATCAACAAAGCTTAAACAAAATATTGCAAAATAGCTTCGCACAAATTATAAAAGTGAATCAAAGCTTATGTAGAATATTTTTTTATATCTATAATGTCCACCGAATCTCTAGAATATTTTTAATTAAAACAACAACAACAAAAAAATTAAATAAATAAATAAATATGAATTCAGTTCGGTAACGATCTATTAACACACTTCTAAATTCCAAATCCTGAATACAAATAACTGACATGGAACAGTTTCCTAAATTTGACAAGAAAGCTCGTGAGGTGGCTGGGTGGGAGGTTCATAAACAAGGAGACTAAGATTCTCAGGGACTGAATCCCGATGGAGGCTTAGGGGCAGAACCCTTGAAAGCACCTTCATTTTAAGCGTTTTCAGGGCATACCATTAACCATCTAACTGTAAACAGAAGTTACTGTAAGAAATGTTCTCGTTGTTTCACTCTATTTTGTTAAGAGACCTGACAGCCCAATTCAAGATGAAAATAAAACGTGTCTGGTCGGACGCGTACCGGCAAAGTTTTTTTTATTCAATAAATAATTAAAAATTTGTAAAAAGGAAATACAAGCATAAAACAGTATGACGAAATTATATATGTTATCCAAATTTAAGGAAATATTGCATTAGTGAAGTACGATGATTTCCCCTAACTTTTGTTGTCTAGTTATCTTCCGTGAAAGATATAGGTCTGCTGTACGCAGATATGAAAAATAGTATTGACGATTCATTTCCGGTAATTGACAGATTTCGCGAACTGTGCAAGTTAAGTTGAGGTAAGTTTTTGATTGCATTTAAACGCGCGAAAACTGTTTTATTTTGAATAAGAATTTAACCTGGTGTCTATTTAAAGAAGATAAACCATATTCATGTGAAATGTTGCTACCGTATATACATTTTTTTTTTGCTTCTACAGGACTTCGTCTGCAACTTTTTTCTTTATAGATTTCACATACTGTATAGTCTCTTTGTGCGCACCACTCTTCTAGGCTCATGGCGAAATACACAAATGGGTGACTGTGTTTAATAATACGATTCAAAGGTAGTTAACATTTATAATTTCATTAATATATTGAAGTTGTCAAAATAAGTTTTGGCCTTGCATGCATACATCCGTGATATTTATGTCATTGCATGATTATCATTTCATTCATTTTGTGTACTACGAAATCTGTCCACTTTACTCGTCATTCGGACAGGACAGGATCACATAGACTCAGTGAGGAAAAAATTATCAAAACCAGTTGTAAGATTTGCTAATGGATTTAAAATAATACTAAAACACTTACTTTTTACATGATAAAAAAGGTAAATCATCAAAGCCTTAACATTCAGAATCAATATGGATTACACTTTTTGCAGAGTGGGATCATGGTTATTTTTTTGAAAATTTATGTTATCTATGTAGATTTTTATAGAATGCCATTAAGATGTTTCATTGAGCATGTTCATCACCAGTTAAGTTACTTTTGTGTAGAGCTGAAAGAATATATCAGCATTCTAAGTAGAATACATGTTTGCAATATAGAACATTGATATTAAAGTATATTTGTACCTAGTGAATGTGGCAGCATTTTATAATGGAAACAACTAGTGCTAAATATAAACTGTAAAATATTAAATTAATTGATCATTAAAAGTTGCAGTCCCCACTAAGCCAGTCACCATGTACTTTCTTAACCCTTTCCATCATAGAGTGTTTGGCTTTTTATCTCTTTGATACGCAAGTAGCAAAGTTACACAGTGCAGTCCGCTACACATAAGCCTGTTAAGCAGTGAAGTGTATGTTACGTTTAACAGCAATTTTAACCATTTTATGTTTTTGGTACACTTATATTATGTATGAAAAGATTTAAGAACAAAAAAAGGTTATTATAGCTGTATAATTAGAATTTTGTATGTGCTTCAAAATCTTGAGAGAACTCGATCACTATCAAACCAGTGAAGCAGCATGATCAACCGTAGTGCCATTTTTCATACTCAAAATTTACAAGCTCTTTGTCTGCGTCTGTATCACAAAATCAGTGTCATTTGATAATTTATAAAAACTAAGGGCTTCCTACCTCAGTCTCAGAGCCTGTACTTAAGTTATTGAAGCTTAAAATATTGTGATTCTACTGGTTCAGGTACTGAATGATATCAGAGACTGTCATTTTGTTTAATGGAGAATACGACCCAGTTATGACCTACCTACTTTAAATAGCATATTGCAACCAGAGCATCAACAGTGACCATGTAATCTGACCTAACGGTCATTCTCACCAATGAATGTAGTATCTAAGAGGGGATTTTCCCTGAAGGTGGCGATACAAAAACCCACTCAAAATGGCTGTTGTTTACAGAGTTGCAAAGAAAAGCTTATAGTGACATCAGGTAAATTGCCAAAAGGCGCCTATACCGTAGGTCAGCAGAGAGCTAAAAAATGCTTATATCACTTAAAGGGTTAACTTGGCAAATGTCACATCCTATCAGTTCTAGCAACTTTAGTACAGTTCTGAATCTCATTTAAATCTTCATTATTTTTCCATTAAACTCCAAAATACTTTTTTAAATCAGGTGTCATGCTACCAGGCTAAGTCACTTGAGAAGCATCAACTTTGCCTTCTTCTGTTAGGAAAGTGAAAATGACTTCACCCTCTGATTTTTCAGATGTAATATGACTGTAGATTAGGACTTTGAGATGCCCCCTCGCTGTAGCCAGTAAGTTCTGGCACAGTTGTAACCCAAAGCCAAATGTATTTACATGGTGTTGATACCAGTCAGCTTATGGAGACAAAGAAACTCTTGCACATTCACATGCATGTTTTAATAGTTAACTGACCATTAACCCTTTTCCACAGGTGCTTGACAGGAGCTTGATGTTAAAAAACAAGCAATAACCTTAAGGAAAAGTCCTACAGAGTGACAAAAATACCTCAGATTATCCCTATGACCCTCTTTATCATACTGTATAAGAGATGTTATTTTATAATACCATTAAGGTGATTTCATTTTGTCAGAAACTTTGTCATGATTTATTGATAAACTGCAGACTCCTATGATTTCATGAAGTTTGGCATACTGTACTATGATAAAATATACCAAATTCTGTTTCGAAATTTAAACATCAATATGCAAATAGTAACTTGTTTTTAAAAATATGATTGGTGAAGAGCATTTTCTAATTTATTTTGATAAAAGGTGATTTTAATTGCTGTATTTGCGTATTTTTGGTATTAAATCTGTTTGAAACTGGAAAAGAAATTGTAATGGTGGACATCGATGCATATACATAGATGCATATATGATATACCACTTCATTAAACTGAAATATGAAAAATATATATAGCAATGAAGCAAAAAATATTTAACCAATGCGTGTCATTATTAACAGTAGGTAGACAAATAATACAACCATAAATATGCAGTCCTATTAATGGATATTTGTAATGAAGCAAGAAATGAGAAATGCCATCCTAAAAATAGATGCTCTGTGCAATATGAATTCTTGAATTTTCGGTTGGGGGAAAAAAGGGTCCAGTTTAGTTATATAGTGACGATGGTGCTTCAGTGTGGTGTTACATTAAAGTTTTATCGGGAACAATTAAATCAGGATGAACAGTATGGTTTGAAGTCACTTGTTCATTTAGTCCTATGTACATGTATTAAGGGCTGTTTCAGAGAATTCTAGAAATCTGTTTGACTACAATTTTACACAGCTTATAGAAAATAAGATAATTAAGTGGTAGTTTATTAAGCATTTTTACCAACTTGCAGTTACAAGACTCTAATATTGTTACTGCTATCAGTGAAACTTAATTACAATGTACATGTATAGCTTCTGATGTGTTTTTTAAGTCAAACAGCCTAAACACACTGCATTTATTTAAAAAAGTGAAGACAACAAGCTTTGTAAATTTTAACAAAAATAATTTATTTTCTTAGAAAACATGAAATAATGAAAATATTGAACAAGACTTACTGTTTACACAGAAATGATCCAAATTGTTTGTTCTAAATATAAGCATAAGTCCTGTAAAAATTTCTAAACACAGTTTGAAGTTCAGTTCCGGTCCAAAATGGTGGATGGTGACATCAGACGACTAACAGAAAAATCCAGAATTTACACAATAAAGAATAGTTTGTAATGTTCCATTCCAATTTAGAATATTTTCAAAAAATGTCTTTGTCCAAATTAGTAATGTTGTTCTCCAGTAAAACAATTATTAAAAAAAAACGAAGTAAAATTAGCTCCTAACAAAACATGTTCTACGTACACATACGAACAGACAACTTATAGCACAAAAATACCCTTTTTAAGGTTATAGAAGTTATATAAGTCTAAGATGATACAATAAATTCCAACTGACTTTACGACTGTGACTGACTCTGAACATCTTACAAAATACCTCAGCATAAAAATGAAGCTAATACAGTGTTTGAACTACACACACACACACGGAGGATGCATGCAATTTCACAATATTTCTGGATATTAGGAAAGCCTGACCAAGTATCAGCCAATCGTTTTCATAGCTTTTTCTGAATGTTTACTAATAATGAATTTGCCATCATACACAACACGTGCTCACATGAGTCAAGTTTTCAAGTAAGCATGATGTTTTTCAACAACATATTAGACTGATATTAATATAAACATTAATAATTACATTTAATGAAATAAAAATAATAAAAGATTTTTACAGAATTCATTCCATAACTTACACTTAAACTACAGGGTGGTAATAACTGTATGCTGTAATATAGTAATATAATCAAAATAACCATGCGACTAGCTACAAATGACCACCTCTGATGGGGAAACGTGAAATGACATTAGTTATCCACACTGCAGAAATTTAAAAAAAAAAGACAAAAGAAAAAACTGAGAAAAAAAAATAGTTTTGCTGCAACTTCATTGAAATCTGATTACCTCTGAAGCACTGATATATACTAATGAAATTAAAAAAAATTGTCTCAGTATTCTACAGTTATTTGATGTTGCTGCAGCAATAACAAACATGTATTTGTTTGGTCCTTCAAAGGGAGCCTTTAGCTATACCTTCAATGACACATGCACCTTCATCAAAGCAAGTCTGCAACCTTTGATCATTGAAGCCAGCAAAAAACTAAAATAAAAGCATTGCTTTAGTTTTTATTGTGATTAGAGGTGGTTGATTGTAGCTAGTTGGTTGCATATCTAGTTTGACTATAATACAGCATAAAGTACCAAAGCCAGATATCAGCATAAGTGGATTATGACATCACAATTAACTGTTAGAGTGGTTGGTCAATGGGAAATAAGGATTTGTTTATGTAACAATTGATTCCAGTGCATTTTTATATCCAAGTTTGCAGATTCCACTCCTGGTGTCTTTGAATTTTACAACTCCAAACTCAAGATTGTATATACCATTTTTATCCAGCAAAAAATGTGGTAGCCAAAAATATGGCTAGAAGGTATATTTTGTCACCATTATGTAACACATAATTACAATTTGCAACATTGTTGAAGCCCTGTGCAGTCACTGTTATTGATTTCATTTCCTTTTGTTGCCCTATAAATATTGCCTGCCAACTCAAAATCAAGAGACTTGGACAAAAGGCTATCTGCAAATTTAGACAAGTGTTTTTTTAGTTAAATGGAAAAATGATGAAGATTTCAATGAGATTCAGAACTGTGCTATAGTTGCTATAACTCATAATTCAGATATGACCATAGCCAAGTGTAAGAAAATATATGATGTCTAGCTTAGTGGGGACTGCAAGGTTTGCTGGTGGGACTCCTATTTTTACCAGAATAGGAGTTCTGGACTCCTAGTTTTAAAATCATAGAACAGTTAATTGTTATGTCATAATCCATTTATGCTGATATCTGGCCTTGATACTTGATGTGTATGCTGTAATACAATTATTGTAATCCCAGCTGATGTATACTTACTGCCAGCTGGTGTCATGTGGCCATTATTGTGCTGATTGTGCATTTAAACTATAATAGGTATATACTTGTCAGCCAATATGCACACCAGAGGTCATATAAATATTATTTCTGGTTCCTTTCTGAAGGGTGAAGGCTTATAAAAACTAGATCTTCCCATCTGGAGTCTTCTTGTAGAACTTTTGTGTTCTGGATGAGCTTCCTGCCTTACAGTTTAGTTGCTGCCAATCTCTTGATGCCTTCAAGGCTGTGGGCAGTGCAGCATTCCAGTAGCTATCTGAGTTTGCTTTCTTAACCAGATTTTAACCTGTATACACCATGTATGGATGTTCCATTGGTTTGAAAAAAAAAAACAACCCAAAGAACTATTGTGCAAGTATGCTCTCAGTTTTCATTTCACTAAATGGAAATTGGTGCCCATTGTCCACTACCAGATCAAAGAGTGGGATAATTTAGTTAAAATAGGAATTGCAGAAACTCTTATATGTATCTTTTCTATTTAAGAAATTTAAACCCATATCATTATCACATGCACTTTTATCATAGATTTATTAATTTCAGCAATGAATGTTCACTTTTTCAGCATTATATACTTGGAAATAGACATTGAAGAGTCAGACTACATCTGTCACTGCTGAGTTGTACAAGATCGCAGTTTATACAATGACAATGTCTGCTAAAAAGTTAGCATTATCTGCTTTGCAGGTCATGGTTATTTTAGGAAATTTTAGCAAACCCTGATCTAGTATAATTCAGCCATGACTGATTAAAAGAATATAGTGCTGGAAAAGTGAATATGTATTGCAGAAAGCAGCCAAGAAGCTGAATAATCCTAACTACTCTCAAGATCCACCTGCTGAATTTTTGAAAGCTTTTTAGCCACAATCAAAAGTAGCAACTCCATTTCAAAGCTCCCTCTTAGGAGGCAGATCTTTGAAGGGTGTGTCACAAAGGAAGATTACATGGCAGTTCCTGTTTCCTAATGACAAGGTTGACAACCCTAGGGACTTGTTCCTAACCTGCATACCATACTTCTTCCATCAGTTTATGCTAGAGTCAGATTAAACCTCTTTTTGCAGGCTTGAGGTCTCAGTTATGCTTAATCATGCATAGTTGGTTATTATTTGCTGGGATGCAAAAAATCACTTACATGGGAATCTGCCAAATGCATGCAATAGCTGAGCAGCAAATTCAAAGGCTTGCCAGTCCTGCTTCAACCATTTGCTGAGTGGGAAATTGTGTTATCAACTGATCATCTTATCTGTGCTGATATTTTCAATAGCAGAATTCAGTGGCGGAAAGATCCCCAGATGTACATGTTGTCATCATCATTATAAGAGTACTTTAAAAGAACATGACGAAGTAGCTGCGAAGCAGGTTCTAAGATTTTGACTAACTGCTTATTGGTGGGAAAATGTACTGATATTTACATTGACTGAATTCAGAGGCAGACAGACCCAGAGATGTACATATGGTCAACATAAGAGTACATCATATGAACAACTTTAGCTTTTGTTATTATGTTCATTTGAAAGTGTAACATAAGTAGTGCGTGTGAATTTGAAATCAAGACACTTTGAGACATAGACAAACTGTCATTTGCCAAGTTGGATAAAGATTTTGGGGTTAATTGTAAATTAATGAAGATTGTAGCAAGATTAAGAAGTGTGCTAAAGTTGCTAGAACTAATTGTTTGGATGGAACAGTAGCCAAGTGTAAGATAGTGTTTAATGCCTTGCTTAGTGTTTGGAATAAGTCCTTTACTTTGATAGACAAAATTCAGTCTCACTCTGATGGATGAACTAGAGCTATATGCAAGTGGCTTAAAGAATTTGGAAAGTTAAACTCAATGGCAATCACTGGTTCTTCTCAACTGGACATTTAACCACTTCAGGTATGCCCATTATACATCTGGGAGGTAACTGCAACTTTTGCTGGTGGAACTCCTATTTTGGTAATTTTGTTATCAAAATAGGAGTCCTGGACTCTTAGTTTTAAAATCCTGGCAAGACCTCTTTGATAACCATTGATGGCTGGGTTGTTTCTATCATAAGAGATGGTTACTGGCATTGATTTTGGAATTTGCCTCCTCTAGTAAGGTTCCCCAGTTAAATCTAGCTCAGCTAAAGGAAGAAATCCATTCCATTCCCTTTGGAATGATGCATTTAAAAGGGTCTCATAAGGTCAATCTTTGGCCTTTTATTCCTGGATTTTTGAGGTTCCCAAGAAAGGGAGAAAGTATTGATTGACTTTGCTGTCAAAGTAGATTTCAACACTGGAGTAACCATCAAAGATGGACACCATAGTATTATCCCTGATTGATACAAAACATGGTGAAAGGTTGGTCTTCATTAATCTTCAAGATGTGTACTGTCACATCCCTATCACCCCCATCTCACCAAAACAGGAAGTATCTGAGATTTTGTTTGGATGGGGAGGTCTTCCAATTCTGAGTTGCTTAGCCTCCACTCTAATAGCTTTTACCAGGGTCATGTGAGTAGTTGAAGCCCATTTAAGGTCAGTAGGTATCCCAGTTTTACAATATTTTGGTAATCAATCTGGACCTGTAATGCTCTTCATTATGACCAGACTCAGTCTTTTACCAAAATTTTCAGCTAAATATATCTTTAGATTTTGTTTTCATGGGGATGAATTTTCTCTCTGGCAGAGCAGACAAGCTCCTGTCACTGTTGGAAATGCTTGTCATTTTCTCTTCATCTGGGCATTCTGATGCTGCAGTTTCCCAAGGCAGGCTTCACTTCTGCTCCTGTTTCTACTTTTAAATGCTCTGATTCTTCTGGATTGGGGTTTGCATCATCATCTAAATTGGACTACAAATTGTGACCAACTCCTCGACAGAATCCCTATGCATACCTGCCCAACCCCATTCATAATTGTTTGTAGACAATTCAGATTCAGGTTTGGTTACTCATTTATGGCCTGAACTCTTGAGTTCATGATCCGAGAAGAATCTACTCACCAAATTAACAATTTGGAAATATGGGCAGTATTCTTTGGCCTTCAAGGGTGCATCCTCTATATAGAAGATCACTGTGATGGTCTTCAACAGGAATATGTCAATGGTAGCGTATTTAAGGAGATACACATGTACCTTCTCTCTTGGTCAAGGTTTGGAATCTTTTTCACTGGACAGCATTAGAAGGAATATTCATTTAAGTGTGCTACATTTCTAGCAGGAAGAATAGTTTAGTAGACTCTTGTCAAGGAAAGGGAAGATAGATCATGGAGGATGGTCATGCCTCCAACTCTATTCAAGGGATGACTTGGATACTCTTTTATGTTCATTTAGAGCTGTATGTTTTTACTTGGCAGCTTCGAAAGATAGAAGGAAGGATTGGAAACAACTTTTCCTCATGGTTAACAGTTCATTTATTTCAGCATCCAGAATTTCTATATAAATTGCATTACTATATAGAGAGCTTACAGTCAATTGTTAATGGGTACCAGTCTTCCATGAAAATCAAAGCCCATTGAGGTTTATTTTATTGCTGCCTCATAGGCTGGTTTAACTCGTTAATCTTTGGAGGATGTGAAGAAAGTCACATTTTGGTACTCACACTACTTTTTCCTCCTTGTATCTTTACTTATTAGCTCACAGTACTGGAAGAATTTTCACTCATGGCCCGATTGTCATTGATCAGATTGTGCAGTTCATTCGGTTTCCATCCTGCAGTAGTCTCCTACTCATCTGTGAAAGTTAGCATTACATGTGTGTTTTTTTGCTAGTTTTAGGATCATCATCAGACTGACAAACTGAGCTAACAGTATCAACATGTAGGGTATTATTAATATTAAAATGTGGTTATTTGGGAGTAAAATTACTTTTACGAGGTATGTGATATTATTAGCAAATTCCCTCCTTACCATGCTGATTTCCACTAGTTGGGTTGCTCCATCAAAATGATGAGGGCCTTCATTCATGCCCAAGATGTGTGTGGAGAACCACACATGAATCAACAGGGCAGATTCAATGGTCTGGAAGATTTTGGTTCATCTGAATGGGAGGACAGAATTTTCATCATTCATTTGATTATTTTCCTTTTGGGAAAAGTAATAGCTTAGCAATAGCAACAGGTACGTATTAACAGCATTAAAATTGCCCCAAACCACCATCCTTATATTATTATAGGTTTACAGAGTCTGATGATAGTTTGATGCTGGTGAAACTGTATATACTATTTCTTCTTTGATAAATTCAGAGGTGGCTGCCTTAGATGTCTTTCCTGAAAAATAGCTTTTAACCATATTTTGTAAAATGTCGGAGTGGTTTGGAGTTTATCTTACTGTCAGATAAATATAGTACATGAAGTTTTGATTTAGATGAATTTGACATTTCTCTTTACTTGTATGTTGATCTTATTGCATGTACTTGTAGCTAGGAGAAAGACTAATTAGTCAAAAAGAATTTCATTTAGAGAAGGGAGGTCATTGTATCCATTGGGATCTTATGAATTCAAGAAATACAATAAAGTGATAAATCATTTCATAATGTCAGTTGCCAGTTGTCCTGATGATGATAAACCCTTGGGCAAATGTGGAATATTGAAGGCTGATTAATTTATAAGAGTATTCAAGCCCTGGCTGAAGATAACTTACCCTACACATCTTTAGATAGATTTTGATATTTAACTACCAGATGCTGACTACATGTACCACTGGTGTACTGAAGATTGTTACCTTGTATGCAGAAACAAAGCATAGGTCAACCATTAAAGAAAAAAACCCAGTCCTACAAATTTAATGAAAACCAGCTTTGTTTTCTTTTAGGTTGTTATTAACAAAGCAGTTTAATGATAGATCAATAATGAACTAGATTAAAAAGGCAATGCAAATATTCTTCTACCTTCCCGATCCCCCCAACAACAAACTGTGCTGATGGACATAGCCAATTACATGCACATTCAGTTCATCTGCAGAATGAAGGACAGTCAATTCTGGGTGTCATTGTTTTCTCCATGGCTTGATTCTGGTACATTTTTGCATTTATTCAGATGGTGGTCCATAGGAGAAATAGAGATTGCTTCCTGATGGCACAAAAAATATGTGAGCCCTAATTAAATACTCCTCCAAACTGACTTTTGAATTTTAACCAAGTCATTGATTTCCATGTAAACTTGATGTACAGATGATATTTCTTAAAACAAAGTGGTTTCATCTAATCCTACCCCTTAAACAAGCAATGCATGGGATATATCATTTTGTTGTAAAAAGTTGACAAAAAACCATGCTCAGGTTTGATACTGATATGTACAGGATACCTCATTTTATTAACAGGTGATTCAACATTTGTATTAAGCTGTTAAATACAGAGAGATTCAGGTTCTGATTGAAGAGTAGTAGGCTGCTTTTAATTTTATCACTTATCAATTTTATCATCTTAGTACCCTGGGACCCTCAAATACCCTTTTCAGCAAGGGTAGGAGTAGACAGTTGTAAATCTCAACAAGGATCATATTTTCAAGCCTCATTAGGTATTCCCCTACCCCTGTATGACTGCAAATGAGTTTTAAAGAAATGTGCTCTGGATACACATTGTTAAAAAAGATATTATAAACATGTTCAGCACATGACATTTTAAGCCTGGTGTTGTTTTGTAAAAAAAAATTTAAGCTGATTTCGATACATAAAACACTAGTTATATAGATAGAACTTTGCACTCATCTGCATTTTGTTTTTAATGCTGTAATGCTCTGATTTTCCATCCATTCAAAGGTTTGAATATACTATGTCATCTCAAAAGTCATACAACAGCATTTCTGAATGTACTTAATTTAAAGATGAATATTCCAGTGTCATTCTTGGTATTCATATTTTGCATTCCTAATTTTAATATTATTTTTAATACTGCAGTTGTGTTCCTGTAACTATTGCTGCCAGGTTAACATTAAAAATCAAACCTTACATGAAAATGACTGGACAAGGCTGTTGCAAAAGTGATACTTAAATCTTGCGTGTGCTTCATAAGTCAAATAATTCTTTGATCAAACACATCTCAGATCTTTTCTTTATGAAGTTAACTGCTGTGATGATTTTGTTTGTAATGTTACATTGTTATACATTTTCCTGGATTTCATGTTTGATGAAAATACAAATTTTATGAGATTCATTGAGCTATTCAGTAGGAAGTTTTGTAATGAACTTTGGCGTGCATATATACAGTGTGACCCCGCTATAACGCACTCCGATATAACACGAAATTAGGATATAATGCGGTCGATGCATGGCTCACGAAATTTCATTCACCTTATTACCGATATTTTTCTTGTAAACAGAAAAAAGATAAAGTATATAAAGTAAATTTTGTAAAGTTTTATTATCATGTTGGAAAAGAGATTCTTATAAATTTGAATATAAGACGTTTGTGGCGTGGCTCCCGAAATATCACATACATGTATATGTATTTTTCTGGTACACTGAAAACATTTCTTCTTAAAAGGGCAAAAACTAATGTGTAGAAAGTTTATTATCATTTTGGGAGGAAATTAGATATGGATTCTAATATAAAACAATCATGGCATGATTCTCGAAATTTCACTTGCTTTGTTACCAATATTTTTCTTGTTAAAAAAATTAAGTACAAAAAAAATAAATTACGTAATGTTTTGTAATCATTTTGGAAATTAGATTGCTTATAAATTTGAATATAAGATGTTTGTGGCATGGCTCCCAAAATATCATATACATGTACATGTATTATTCTCATGTACAGAAAACATTTCTTCTTTAAGGTACAAAAACTAACTTGTAGAAAGTTTATTATCATTTTGGGAAGGAAATCACATATGAATATCTAATATGAAACAATTTCATTTACCTTATTACCGGTATTTTTGTCATAAACAAAAAAATTCAGATGAAAAGTAAATTAAGTAACATTTTGTTATCATTTTGGGAAAGAGATTGCTTATAAATTTGAACATAAGACATCTGTGGCATTGCTCATGAAATATATCACGTATTCTCGTACACAAAAAACATTTCTTCTTAAAAGTGCAAAAAATAACATAGAAAGGTTATTATCATTATGGAGAGGAAATCACGTATGGATTTTAATATAAAACAATTGTGATGTAGCTCCTAAAATTTTCAAATTTAACAAATTTATTACAGTTTTGTGCTAAAATAAACCTCGGAAATAAGAATGTCTGAACCCATGTCTGGGCCTTTTGAGAACTTTGGTCTTTGTTTATTGTTGAAAGATGAAAGCTCATAAGTGTTAATGTTCTTATTACTGGTTCATGAGCAATGAAGCCATCAAATCTACTTTGTGTTTGTCTACAATGCATTTCCTATACAATCATTTGCTTAAATAATATTGGACATTATGTTCTATAAGCTGTGTTCACAACTAAGCAATAAACAAAGCATCGGTTGATAAAATTTATGATCAATTAATTTAAGTACTTGCTCATCATCAAAGTCAATTGCTGGCTTAACTTGTTCAAATTATGGGTTAATGATTTATAAAACATGAAACAAATACAGGCTGCTAACATGTGCAGTGGCTTGACATGTTGTTTTATGCAATCAGTTGACCAGTGAATAATGCCATCCATACCCCACAAATATAACCCCCTTGTTTTATTGTTGTAATCAGAAAGCAGCTGACAAAAATGAAGTATTAAAATCACTGATGAGAAGACAGCAGTGTGAAATTTATACAGACACCATTATTTAACCATTATTTAACCTTCAGAGTACTGTTTCATCATTCCTTACATACTGTTTGCTATTTTCTTTTTCACATTGTATTCAGGCGTATACCAATCTGTGACAAAATTACTGAATATTTTAAATATGTGTGTAGATATTTTCAATGGAAATATTTGTACTGTGGATTCAATGTACATGTATATGATGAGATTCATGGGTGAGTACAGTGTTTTTAAAAATGTGCATTATTGTCATAAAATGAAAAGTGTTATATAAGAGAAATATATTATTTTGCTGGTATTCTTTATTTCCCTATGTTTAAACATGAATTAATGTCATACTCATTTGGCTATGAATTTTAAAAAATGATATCCTTCATTTCTTTACTTTCCCATATATTTTGATTGTCAAATGTGTATGTAGTTTTATTAGGTAATTCAGCACTGTGTCTTCCTGTTTTCTTAACAAGCTCCTGATTGTGTTGTAACAAATCTTTCTGAGTCTGGAAAAAATGAAACATAAGACCATATTAGTTGATGTACATGAAGATACAAAACTTCCTGAATCCTAAGTTAGTTACCAGGAATGAGTTCTTCTAGAGTCGAAACAGTGATGTGTTTTCAGATAAACATGACAGGCAATTATGGGACCAGTTTTATCTAAAAACCAAATAACATTGATGTTTTATCACATTATGAGCCATGTCAACTCTCCTTAAACTGAGTAACTATGATATGTTTCATGTGGGTAAAATGATTTCAGTCAAAAGTTGGAACACAAGATTTTATGATAATGCTGTTTTTAACACAATTAGTCAACACTAAACTGTTGGATTATCTTCAGCCTAAGTTCAGATTTCAAAGTGTCATATATTGCTCTGGTGGCCTGTGTGGTTAGAGTGTCCACCTCATTTTCAAGAGGTTTCAGGTTTGAACCCTAGCAATAGTCATACCAAAGACATTATAAAAATGGTACTAGCAGTTGCCGCACTCAGTGCTTAGCATTATTTGCTTAAGGTTTTGATTGGTTGGCCTGATGTCTGTATTATATGACTGGGTTATACATGAAGCCACATGCTAGACATTACTATAAACTGCTGCACTACTTAGTAGTGACTCAAAATGTTTTGATCTATGGTAAAAATAAAAAAAGACAGGCCATTGCACATGCCCACACATACAAACACAATTATTTCAATCTACTGTATGCTTATTCTTCTCAGATCTGCTTAAAAAGAGTGGGTTTGTCTTTCTTCATTCCTCTTGAATCAATTTGTGCACCATGTGCAAATGTTATTAGATTCAAATGGAATTTGTCTACTGTATCTCATCACTACTTTTGGACCACTCCTGATAATAAATGGAATTATGTGTGACATTGTTTACTGAATTAAGGGATAGCATCTATTAATTTTAAACTGAATGTTTTGGTGTTGTTTAAACCTAACATCTTGATTATTTCAAAGAACAGTTTTTTTTTTAATAAACCATTTTCATCCTTCCAAAACTTTAGTTAATTGGATAAATGGTTAAATTTAACATAAATAGTGGCATTAGGGCTTTAATAGCAGTTGACTACCATCATACATGCTTGTAAGACAAATACAACTGCCAGCTGCACAGACTCAGATCTGCCATTGCATAATTGCACTGGCAGATATGGGTCTGTGCAGTTTGTTAGGAGTAATGAATAGAACCAATAACCTAGACCATAATCTGCAGCCATATTATGCAACAGCAGATCAGGATCTTTGCAGTTTGACTGACTTATAAGTGAGTACTGATGGTATATTGTCCTTAAAGAACCTCTGATTCCTATATTCCCATTATGTAGGTACTGTATGTTGGTTGATATGAATATGTTAGTATATACATGTAGCATTTCCTGAGACTTAGAAGTATCATTGCTTGATAAATAGTATGTTCATAAAAGCACTTGGCATTCTGCTAGTATCAGTCCTGGCTAATTAGATTGCTTCTGTTCCCAACTGGCTATACATGGATACTGAATAAAGTGAAGACATCACTCTTAATGACCAATCAGTCTTGGATATTTCAGGCAGCTCTCAAGTGGAATCCTCATTGCTCAGGGTGACAAGTGGTCAAGGCATTAGGTATTCTGTTGAAAATGAGAGGATGTATATGTATAGGTATATGAGCAATAGGTTGGTGCTGTTAACTTGTAAAAGCAGCATTTATTAGCCACTTGTTACATGTGGATATTGCTGGACGGGAATAAGGAATGTGGAAGTGAGAGAGAGACAGGGAGAGACCCTTTACAGCTGCTTCTAGCTAAAAGGTTCATACTCCTTCCAGGGCAACTAAAATTCCCACTTTGGATGCAAAGTAAGTATTTCTGTAGGTACCTGAGTAAGTAAGTCATTAAGTCATTAATGACCATAGCCTCACATGCTGCCCTGTTTTTAACAGCCTCTTTCAGCCTGCTGAAGGGGGAGGGGGAAATCTCAGTCACAAACAGCTCTTCCATTGATTTTTGGAAACAGTGGTATAAAACTTTTAGGCATGCAAAATGGCTGTTACTTGGACTGGGACTGCACATTTTTAAATTGGTTGGCCAATTGGCCGTGACATTGCTTAATATGATTCCATTTCTTGATAAATTAAAAGATAAATTCAATAACATGGTAAGTAGAATTTCCACATGAAAAAGTACTAACCATGCAATAGCATTGAGTATTGCAGTATTATTTTACCCCTCCACACAAGTAACATCCTTGTGTGTGGCTTTATCAGCAAAGCTTCTTCACTTCTGCTGGGATGCGGCATGTGGCACTTCCAAGATCTTACATTAGGTACATTAAGAACCTTAAGAGGGATGCACCTGTGGAAGCTGAGACTATTTGGAAGGCTTGTATCCTCTGTGGCCACTAGGGATATGATATACCATAAACACCTGTCTCGTACATCCACTTCTGGCTATTTGAAACCAGCCAAAAAATGTTTGATTTGGTAGAATTTCCACATGAAAAAGTACTAACCATGCAATAGCATTGAGTATTGCAGTATTGTTTTACCCCTCCCCTAAATACTGCATGCATTTATTTAGTACCCATGATGAAAGTTTTTTGATTTAATAAATCACTGAAATTGATACCTCTGTATATTAAGTGATTGGTTTTATTTTTCTTATTTGCAGTTTAAGGTTGAAGATAATTGGGTAAACTGTTTTTCTTGAAACTGTTGGGAAAGCCTTAATTGTCATACATGTAGGTAGTGAGACCTATTCCACAGATGCTTCTTTTCATTTAGCATGCATGTAAGCTTTGAAAGTTTGCAGATCAGTGCATTTTGTTCCTACTAAGTGGATATGATGCCAGCCTGATATCCAAAATAGTCACCATGGTGGCCAAATTGAAAATTGTGTATCTGCTATTATCTTTCTGAGTAGATGGTCATATTTGCATGAGGTTTTCATCAAAACATTTGGTATTAATCATTTTCAGCAATGGTATTAATCTTAAACCTGATATGGTAAATTGTCTTAAGAATGTCCAGTCAGTTACAAAATGATCAGTTACATGAATAAAATTATGGAAGAAATAAACTAACATGATTCCTACAAATTTTTCTTAACCACTAGAGTATCAGGTCTTTTGATGGACTCTAGTTTTATTCTTTGGCAGCAGTTAGGAATTTATATGGTGAAAATTTTGTTCTTAATAAAGTCTGAAATATCATGTCAAAAACTTTTGTTTTTATACATGCTCTTATACATGATCTTAGTTACATCTCTTGTTCTGTTTCTTCAGGAAATATGGATTGTGAAACAGCATTTGTTAGTATATTTATTCGAAATATTATTTGTAAATCAGTTAAAAGTTTTATTGATTACTGTTTGCCTACTGTTGTTAATTTTGTGCCACATAGGGCTTGTCTCTAGGTGTCCTTCTGTAAACAGATGGTTGATTAATTTAAATGTAAATTCATACTTATGTGTATAGATAATACAAAATAGTCAGAATTGCAGTACAATGCTTTTGATAATAATGGGAAATTGCATATTGATTAGTTAGACAATTTTGCACAGATTGAAAGAGGGAATATTGTGATCTGACATCTTGTTTTCCCCCCAGTTAATGCTTTCATTAGTCCTTTTTTTTTAGTTCCATGACTAATCTAACAAGACTCCTAAATTGGTTTGCAGTTTTTAGATTATAGCCATAAGAAATAAAACCCCACAAGGAGTTGTTGAGGCTGATTTTAATTGCCTTTTTGTTGTATCATGAAGTATTAATTTTGTCCAAGAGATCATACATTGTTAAAAAGTGTTGCATCTGTTTACAATTTGTAGTTTCATTTGGTTTGAATTTATTTAAGGAACATTATGATGAGCTACCAGAAAAAATCATTTACATTATAGATGTGGTTTATATAACAGATGCTTTTATTGTTATAAAGATACTGTATATACAGGGAAATTAAAACCAGCAGGGTAGCTCAGTTGGTTTGACTTTGGACATCTGATTCAGGGTCTTAGGCTCAGTATCTGATAGGCCAGCCTGTGTTGGGTGCCTTGGTGTTTCCTTGGTAAGGGCATTCAACTCCCGTTTCCTCTGTATGATATAGCCAATATTGTGTTAAAGGTGCTGTTGAAAAACCATCCATGGAATCAAAACCATATCTGCTAACCTTCTAGAAAGCAGTGGTGGTTGTGTTCACGTTTTTTTTTAGGGATTTGTAGTTGCAGTGATGGTCATTGTTTGTCATAATGAATAAAAAATGATCTCAATATGTATATTGTATTGTCAGGTGCTTTCTTGGTTACTTTTTCCACAGAAATATTAAAATTGATAGCGGATAATTACTTATCCTGTCATTATTGCTTAGCTAATCTATTTTCATGCCAAAAATATAAATATACCATCCATATGATGTGAATATATCTTCCCAGAGTGGAGAGAAGTCCTATGACCGTTTGACCTTTTGCACATGACTCAGAAATTTTATGTACCTATATGTCATTTTTTTTCATGGATGCCATGCTAATTAAATGTCTGTAGCCATTGTGACAGAAATTATGCCTGTGGACAACTAATATGCTGCAGTTAGTACTGCAGTGTTTAATAATTCTCAGTCTTACTACTGTCTGTTCACTTCTAAAACTGTATTGTAGCTTTTTGCTTTCTCCCTTAGAACTTTGTTCTTTGTGGGAATTTGGAAGCTACCTCATATTCTACCAAAGGTGGTATACACTTTTACTTAAAAGATATTAACTGAGTGGTACGGGTAAGTCCCTATGTTCTAGGAACAATAACAGGCTCCACTCCAAAATTGAGGACATCGTTTCCTCCATTTGTATTTTCAACTCAATAAAATAGTTATAACTTCAGACAATGCTGGCATTGCCATTCATGTATTTGCATGTTACCTCAATAACAAATCATCAGAACTGGAATATCTCATTTCTTGTTTAATAAATAAGGAGATATTCAAACATTAATATCCATCCTTTATTTATTCAAGTGCAAGTCTAGTTTCACAACAAGAGACCACACCACTAATTAAAAAAAGCTTGTGTCCCAAGCCCCTATGGACTACTGGACCTTACCATACCAATTGAAGTGATGTTGTGGCTTGCTCGTGTCCCACCATCACCTTACCAAGTGGTTTCCTTTTAAAAGGCTACAGGTGTTACATCATTTAGGGTAGTTAGATATTCTCATCTCCCCTCCATGCATCCTGATCACCAGGGGTTGCAACACAAAACACTCCTATACCCCTCCATCAAGAGACAGTGATACCCAGGTACTCTCCAACTCAGTGTCATTAACTGTGAGGATGATGATGCTGTCTCCATTCTTGTTGACTCTAAGTTTGAGACAGATACTATAACACCTTCTCTCAGGCCCACTCCTTCCACTCCTCAGTGCATTAAGAATCTATAGTGTTCTTGTTCTATTGAGTCCCTTGGGTTTCAGAGAAAGATGACCAAAGTATCACCTAAATCTCTTAGATTTGTTGGGCCCCTTCCAAAGGCATTTTAAAATTGGTGGAAAGTGATCATTCCCTCTGTATCAGAGGGGTAGCACTCTCTCCTTTCTGTAAAGTCAGACATTGAGTTGCACCTTCCCAAAAGTAGAAGCATCACCTTCTTTTCCACCAGGTCTATTACAGAGGAGCAGAACCCTCTTTTGAACCCCCTGGTGGGAGATTAACTTAGATCTATGTCTGTCAAATCTGAGAAAGGGTCAGAAACCTGTCTCCCAATGCCAGGTGGAGAATCTTCTCTGATAGGTGCAGCAGGAAACACGTCTTTCAATTATAGCTTTCCCTCTTTGAGCTATGTTGACGATTTTCTTTTCTTTCATATCAACTATCAAAGGCCATAACCTGCCATTTTCTAGACACAAGGCATGGAAGTCGGTTTAGATTTGCACTTTGTCTATCCTATTAAGTATTTTGAGCTGTATATGCACATCTTTTTCTGTCTTATACCCTAATATAATATGTTTTGTGTTTTATGGCCTTTAATCTAAATCCCCCAAAAAACATTGAGTGAGGTTACTTCCAGGAACTAATCCTCAAGACTTTGCTTTTACTTACCTTAGCATCTTTGAAAAGATATTGTAAATTTTATGCCTTGTCTATCGAGACTTGCTGTCTCTGGTTTAGTGGCAGTTAAATTCATTTCTGTCCTTTGTCAGCTGGGATTTTCAGCAAAAAAATGAATTACCTTTGTTTGGATCCTCTACCCACAGAGATCCCCAGTCTTATTTGAGTTTGGGTATGATCGAGATAGGCTTTTTATGTCCTGTTACTTTTGTTTCGATGTTTTTTTTTGTGCTGCCTGCAAAGGGAAAAGGAAGGGTAGGAAACGTTTTTTTCAGTCCTCTTGGGTCTTTTTTAAGATTTAAGCTTGGACCATTTCAGTTTGGATTGTCACTACAATGAAAAGAGTTTGTTAGTCCCTGATTGACAGAGACCTTTCTGTTATAAAAATTAAACCAATAAGGTTCAAACTGTTGTTGCCTGTTTAAATCATTCTTCGTTGAAGGACATTAGGAAAGCAGAATTTTATTGATCACATATACCTTCTGCACTCTTTCTGCAACAGATATCATTTTCTCTGAGGTCCATAATTGTAGCATATGTGTGCCATAGAGAACCAACATGTAGTTAAGTGGATCTCACCCTAAAATGGTAACAAATAGTGTTATATGGCTGCTATTAAAATGTATTAGTTTTGGGGGGAGTGTTGAAACTGATTTTAATTAAGTAATACTTACCAATCATTATGGCAAAATGCACACCTCCCATCCTACTCTGATCTCCTGATGTAATTGTCTTCTGAAAGTGATGACTCTTTTGTATATGGGCATACCAGACACTTGAATCAACATGTTTTATGGTGAATACTGATTGCTATGGATGGAAGTGTTCAGATTAATTAGACGAGATTTATTTTCACATTAGTAACAGATTAATATTATATAATTAAAATTAATTTTATCCCCCACAAAAACTACATCTCCAGTATTAATGGTCATACTAGTTATGGGTTTTTCTCTAAAGTCTGTTTAGAATGATGGTGACTCATTTGTCTGATATGCAAATAATTCCAGTCTAACAGCAAGTATGACTTAAGCTAATTTAACAATCAGATCATTCAAAATATGAGAGATGGTTTCAAAATTCAGTGATTGGAGAAAATAAATATTGACTAATTCTGAGTAATTCTATTTGGCATTAGAGCATTAGTCTCTTTGTGGGATTCTGGTTTATAATTTTTTTTGCATCCATCATATGTGGATTGATGTATTTTGCATCCATTCATCCTTCTAGAGCATTTGATTTTTACTTTCTAGTCAAATATCTGGCAGGCCTAAGATAATATGTATTAACTCATTAACCTTTTGAGGTTTTTGTCATTTTTGCCTGAAATGCGAGTAGGAAATACATTTTTTTTGGCTATTTCTGAATACATCCCAATACATCGACTTCATGAGATTTCTAAACTAATGCCTAATAAGTTCGCTAGAGTTCTATACATAGAATCTAGGTATTACTACATCTCCAGAATGAAATGTGTTAATGGCATGAGGTTTTCATCAGAATACTTCTCATGATGTTTGCTTGCTTCTAAATGAAAATGGTATTAATCTGATGTCTGATAAGGGTGCCACAGTGGCAAGCTTGGATTCTTGTTATTGTGGAATGAAAAGTAATTTTGCCATAGGGGTTTCAGATGTCTATAAAAAGTGTAGTTCATCCAGAATAAAACAGCCAACATGACCACAAGGCTGCCTTCTTGAAAAATGTTTTCACTTTTCTTCTTGAATGAATGGTTGTATCAAAATTGGGTTTTTACTAAACAGCTTGTTATGATGCCATTCATTAGATAGAGTAGCCATTTTGAAAATCTTGCTGTCTCTATCAAATGAATGGTCAGATTAGCAAAGAATTTTCACTGAAAGATTCTTATGATGTCTAGTTGGTCATCAGTGAACATGGTGCCATGGTGCCAATTCAACTTCAAGAGTGACTGCCAGTGGCATGTCTTAAAAATTCTCTTATGCGACAGTGGCCATCCTGAAAATCTGCCTAATACTACTTTTCATAGGTGGCTGTTCATCTTGACATTATACTTTCACAAAACGATTTCTTGTGATGTCTAGTTGGTCTCAAATAGAATTAGTATCAATCTGATTTCAAACATTGCGACAATGGCATTCTTCACAAAATCTTGCTATCATTGCTCCATCAAAATAAGGTTATAATGAACTTATCACTCGAATTTCACAAATGCGTTGGCTCGACCCTTTGAGTCTATCTCATCATATGATTTTAGCGTGAGAAATTTCGCCCTGTCCTTGGTTTCTACTCATCTTCTGATTCCTCTATGTGTCTCTTAATTTTCTCTAGGTTCCTTCCCCTTCTCTTTCCACTCCTCCCAGACTACTTCTCCTCTATGTCTTTCTTCTGTCCATTGACTCCAACTTGCTGACTCTGACTGTACCGACAGTTGCACTTGCTTCTTTGTGAGAGACTTGGGACTTCTACTTCACATTGGAAATTGTCACCAAAAGCTTCCTGTAAAACACAAGGATGGTACACTATTTTTCCTAGGTGCACACACCTCACACTACACATATATCTTATAATCAGATAAGGCTATCGAGTTTCATCGGTCATGCATCCATTCATACCAAAATACACATACACTTTTGTATGGTAAAACACAATATAATAACACAACATAATAACAACATCATAAAAGCACATATCAAGTATTCATATACATACAAGGATAATTGATTCACATCAGTACATACTGAAAATGTGATTATACTGGCAATCACAATGATCAGATACATATTGTTATATCACAACTCATACCACATATACAAATATTTAAATATCTATGCTCTGATATATTCAAACATCTTTTTTAACTAGTGAACGCTAACATATGTATTACTAAAGTATCTGTTACTTTGGAGTAACCCATCACAACTTATAACATTAATTCTGCTGAAATAGCAATCTACATAATTCTATGTAACTTAAATTCATGTCTCAAATAAGCTCATAAATGAAACACTACAAAATAATTCTACATACTAAAAGAATCCCAGTAATTAAGTAAAACATATATCTGTACTTACAGTTAGGGCACTGTAATGCTTTGCAAAAATTGAGCAATTATTACCTTTTGAAGCTCTTTGTTGACAATTCTTTTCCTTATGTCTTCCTGTCAATTTATGAGTGGCATATCACGAATAAAATTCACTTTGATGTCTCTTCACAACTACCATGGCATATAACTGACCAATTCCTTAAAGAAATCAATATTTTTAAATATAGAATTGAGGTCCATTCCCTGGCTGAATTCTGATTGGATATTTTTTGGACTGACCCAGTCAACTGAACTGTCAGGATTCTTGTTTGTGAGGGTAGGACCTGCCTCATTTACCCTGCAGGCTTGCTTTTAATTTTCAACCAATGTATAACACATGGGTGCAAGTTACAAGGTTGGACCTGAAAACTGAATTTTTGGACTTATATAATCACTGTTGTTCACACATCAAACATGTCAAAAATAGCCCCATATTTATATATCTGGTTACCTAGGCTTGAAGAATGTGACAGTCTTCTTGAGATGCCTTGTTGGTCCAAAAAGAAAATGGTGCCATGTTAACCTCCAATATTTCCACCACAGCAGACTATCTGAAAATTTTCTTATTGCGGAAGAATATATAAGATGATTTTGCTTGGCATTAATCTGATGTGAGACAAGGCAACCTTATTGTACTGGAATGTGTCTTATGAAGTTCCACTTCAGGTCTTAGACTTTTTGTGGACTACTTATAAATTGTATTTGTATATTGATTACTTTATATTTTTTGTTAGTATTTATGTTATTTTATTTTGGTGTCATTTCCACTGATAATGGGATAAATGTATTTGCATGTGAGATTTTGAGAGAGAGAGAGAGAGAGAGAGAGAGAGAGAGAGAGAGAGAGAGAGAGAGAGAGAGAGAGAGAGAGAGAGAGAGAGAGAGAGAGAGAGAGAGAGAGAGAGAGAGAGAGAGAGAGAGAGAGAGAGAGAGAGAGAGAGAGAGAGAGAGAGAGAGAGAGAGAGAGAGAGAGAGAGAGAGAGAGAGAGAGAGAGAGAGAGAGAGAGAGAGAGAGAGAGAGAGAGAGAGAGAGAGAGAGAGAGAGAGAGAGAGAGAGAGAGAGAGAGAGAGAGAGAGAGAGAGAGAGAGAGAGAGAGAGAGAGAGAGAGAGAGAGAGAGAGAGAGAGTATGTACATAGTTGTAGTTTTCTTGTTCATAAATAGCTAAACAAAATACATGTATTTTGGTAACATACTTCTACAGCTAATAACATTCTATGTGAAATAATAACAGTGATAATGCTATTTAGTTCATAGTAAATAAATTGGTCTTGAACTAAATTTTGAGAGGTGTGCCTGATTTCAGAGGGCACTTATTCACTAAGGCCACTTTTGGCTTTTTGCATGAGTGATTACTGTAGATGGTTTTTACTGTAAATGTATTATGATTGTCTGTTTTTTCTTGGATTCAAAATTCTGCATAGCAAATGATTAAGGTTTATTTATGTTTTTTTGTGGTGAAAAAATGATGCCCTTATGGAAGCAGGAGCTGCATTAGCTCAGCAGTTAGATGTCTTTGCGAAGATTTTAATTGTACTATAGATCAACCATGGTTGGCTTTTGTGTTGTGTCTTTGCTCAGGGCTATTGTTCAAATATTCTTGGCAATAACTAACCTTCTTGTGCTGCTGTGCCATAAAACATCAAACTTTACCAAACCAAACAAAAAATGAAGTCTTAGCTTTGGCCATGACTGAACTGGTAAATGAAACTTGTGTTTGATTATAATTATAATTAGAATGGGTTGATAAATTTTTAAAGAATTACATCAGCATTGAAAATTGAAAGAGAGAATATGTCAATTATGGTGTATCTTCACTACCATGACTGTATCTGATTCATGGGGCCCCGAGTGGCCAAGTGGTCTAAAGTGCTCACTGTTATGGATCAATGCCATCTCACTTCTTTGTGGGTTTAAGTCTCAGGTTAGGACAATGTGGGTAGGTGAGAAAGCAACCTGTGGGTTGGTGGTTCTTCTTAGATTTACCATGTTCTTCCTCCACTGTTTATTCTGGCTACCACATATAGCCTATCTTGTGCTGAAAAATGGTGTTAAACCCTATAACAACAGCAATAACAACTGTATCTGAATCAGGATATTTATTACAACCATTGTCATCAATTTGTCTACTAATTGGAGTTTTGCTAATTGGTAATAGTAGATTTTAATAATTATGTAAGCCTTCATTGTAGGCCCTGTATGACATTAATTTAGATAAAAATTGTGTCCATGCATTTGAAATTTTGCTTTCCTTATTAACCAAATAACCATGTGAGACGTTACATAAAACACATTTCTTTCCATTATTCCTGCAAAGCTAAACTGTAATTAGAATGTTAAAGTGAACACTTTTTTATACTCTTAAACAAAGATCCAATACTGTAACTGAATAATTTCCATTAAATTCCCAATTCATGCATCTTAACAGAGACTGCATTTATTTTCTTATTCATTGCAGTTTTCATGCCAGACATTATGTATTTTAACCTTTGAACATGACTAAATGCATGTAATCTTCTTATAACCAGTTAATTTTGTTTTTAAGAGATGTTGAGATCAGTTGGTTACCTTTGCATGTGTGAAAAGAATTGGGCAAAAACCTAAACATCAGAGAGGTGATTTAGGCCCAACTAGATTTCTGGTCCTGTAGGCCAAAACATAGGGCTGTGTGCAGTATGAAAGCAATCTCTTTTGTCATGGGCCATTTGCTTTCTTAGCCTGAAAGATAATTCAGACATGTTGGCTTTGATCTGACTAATTTATACTCTTTCATCTTCTTTTTATAGGTCTGCAACAAAGATCTGAAGATTGATATTCTGTCAAAACATATGTTTATAAGCACAATATGGAATAATGTCCAGGAAAAGGATAACAGGTGAGCTTTTCTGCACTTGTAACAAATTCTACATTTGCATTGCCTGTTCCAGGGAGACATCCACATAGAATCTAATGTTTTGTAAATGTTTCAAGTTTCAGGGTCAGTGAAAATTATGTTTATATTGTTAAATTTATTGTCTCCCATGCAGGGGACATATTATCTTTATTTTCATTTGTCTGACTTTTTGTTTCCACTCCATAACTTTAAAAGCCATGCAGAAAGAAGAGATGAAGTATGGTGTGCTAGCACTTTATCACTATACTGCTGTGTACACATCACTATACCTCTGTGTACAAATTATCACTATACCTCTGTGTACACATTATCACTATACCTCTGTGTACACATTATCACTATGCCTCTGTGTACACATTATCACTATACCTCTGTGTACACATTATCACTATGCCTCTGTGTACACATTATCACTATACCTCTGTGTACACATTATAACTATACCTCTGTGTACACATTATCACTATACCTCTGTGTACACATTATCACTATGCCTCTGTACACATTATCACTATTCCTCTGTGTACCTCATTGGGGCTAAAGTCTTTCAGATCAAAGTAATGGCTTATGTATTTTAAGTTTGCTATCATACTATCTTTTCTGCTCTATATATTTAAGGCATCTGAGATTAAGGGAGTAACTTTGGTATACTTGTACATCTTTACTACAAGGAATGTGCATTCCTCATGGGGGTGCTATCTTGAAGGTCAAGGTTCATTATTTTATATTTTCTGTCACACTTACCTTTACACTCTCTTTCTTGAAGCTGTTTTGGGTTAAGGGATGAAACTTGATATACTTGTACATCTTAAGTAAAAGGTGAGTGGGGTTCCTGTCCTCAAGGTCAAGGTTATGACTGAAGCTGTTGCTGTTGCATAGCTGCTATTTCTGGGTGTAAAATATCCCAACTGTAAGAAAAGAATTTGTCCTCCCATTAAGGTCAAGCAAAAGATTTCTGAATCTTGCCTATGCATAGTGTCACATCATTCTTTTGCCTATTGCATGACTGTAATGTCCAAATTGTTTACATTGAATGAAGATTTGCCATTGCTTCATGGGTTGACAAGTGAATTTACTAATCTCTTGTGTACATATTCTTTTGAATATTTCAATTATACCTATGAGTTTTTTCTCCATTATTTTAAGCTCTTGAGGGTTATTAGCATTTGTTCTGTACATGTGTACAGCTGTGCATTTTCTTCTTTTTATTCCTTATGCAGGGTATTAGTTTTTTAAGTTTTAAGTTTGCATTTCTCTAGCTAAGGATAGGTATTTTGTTTAATTTTCTCTATTCTTGCACAATTTCAGTCTATGAACTTAAACCTTGTCCACTCTATTGTTCTTTATCAATTTTTGTAATTCACATTACCTGTTGTGTCAATTGTGCTATTTTTGTACATGGTGAGCAGGTTGTGAACCACTTTTTACCTTCATATTATGTGCCTGGTTATTGATACCTGTTATTTTTCACTATTAGTTTGAGATAGCTTTCCATGATTTTTTATCCAATTTTTTAAATTAATGATCATACCTAGTGGAATTTTGCTAATTTTAATAGCATCTAGCTTTCTTTAAGCCCCATTGACTTGATTATCTTGTATTTTTTTTGTCCTGAGCATAAGATTGCATCTTTTTGTTATTTAAGTATTGTGAAAACACCCCAAAAAGATGCCTTCTTGCAGTAATTATGTTAATAGTGTTGACTTATTACACACATTATCTTGTTTTTACTTTCAGTGGCATGGTTGCTGTTTGTATTAAAATCTTTTCAGCATTCTCTTACATGAACAATCCCTAAGCAAGGTATTGGTTGCAGAGGTCTTGCTAGGATTTTAAAACTAGGAGTCCAGGACTCCTAATTTGGTAAAACTAGGAGTCCCACCAGCAAAAGTTGCAGTCCCCAATAAGCCAGACATCACATGGTCATATCTGAACTATCAGTTATAGCAACTTTAGCACAGTTCTGAATCTCATTGAAATCTTCATCATTTTTCTATTTAACTACAAAAAAACTTGTCTAAATTTGCAAATGGCATTTTGTCCAAGTCCCTTGATTTTGAGTTCGCAGACAGTATTTATACTGCAACAACCAGAAACGATATCAATAACTTTGATTGCACTGGGCTTTACCAATGTCACAAATTACAATTTTACATAATGGGGACAAAATATACCATTTTCCCTATTATTGGCTACAATATTTTAGGTTAATATAAACTATATACAGTCTTGAGTTTGAAGTTGAGAAATTCAAAGGCACCATGACCAGAATCTGCAAACTTGGATATACAAATGCACTGGAATCAATTGTTACATAAACAAATCTTTATTTCATATGGACAAACCACTCTAAGGTTAATTGTTAAGTCATAATTCACTTATGCTGATATCTGGCCTTGATACTGTATGCTGTAATATAGTCAAACTAGCCATGCACCTGACTAGCTACAATCAACCACCTCTGAGGGGTAAACTGAAATGACTAAAGTCAATCACACCACAGCAAATTAAAAAAAACAAAAACAAAAGAAAAAACCTCAGAAAAACTAGTTTTGCTGCAACTACATTGAAAACTCATTACCTCTGAAGCACCAATACATAATAAGAAAATTTTTTAAAAAAATGTGTCAGTGTTCTACAGTTCATTTGATGTTGCCACAGCAATAACAAATGGGTATTTGTCCCTCCAAAGGAGCCTTTAGCTGTGGCTTCAATAACACACCAACCTTCATCAAAACAAGCCTGCAACCTTTGATCAAAGAAGTCAGCAACAAACTTAAATAAAAGCATTGCTTCAGTTTTCATAGTGATTAGAACATATTTATTTTTAGGCAAAAGTTTCCTCCTTGCAACAAAAATGTGTGTTCAGAGGACTCCTATGTGGGTGATTTTCTATGTCTCAAATAAAAAAATTGCATCCAAATTCACATATTTAAGCGTTTCCAAGATTTTGGGGTTGGTATGGTCACAGAAAACCCCCACATTGCTTTGAGAGGACATAATGTTGTCACTTCTGAAGCCTATGGTCAGAAAAGGTCTGGAATCTTGCAGAGGGTAGAATACACCTATAAGGCAGAGGAAGAAGAAGGTTCCTTCCTCACCTTTTTAGAGTTTTCAGCCTTCTTTAGAGTTATTGGGTTACTTGTTCCCTTCCCAAGCAGGGTGATAAATGGGCGGAGAGTGAGTTGACATATTCAGCTATGCAATAGCAACAGATATGGTATTACTGATATTAAAATAGCTTTATGTGGGGGGGGGAATGTCTGTGTGTGTAGAACTTTTAAGATTCTGGTTCAACCAAAATGTGAGGATGAAATTTTTGTTCTATGAGCATTTTCTTTTGGGAAAAGTTCTAGATTTAGAATACCAGCATGTATTGTATTACATGAACCTCCCTCTCATCCCTGCCTTAGATTTTGCTGTTTTAGCTGTTTTAGCATTTGTTGACAACACATTTATGGACAAACTTTAAATACTGAAACCAAATGGACCTGTTTTATTCTAACCCTTTAATAATGACTAATCCAACCATAGTCCATTAATATATTGAGTCATTTCTAAAATATTTCTGATCACACATTCACATATAATGATAGTGTATCCATCATGAAAGACTTGGACACAGAAATGAAACTCAATCGGAGAAAAGAATTCAAATAATGGTAGTTTTTGTATGTGTCCTTGATCTCTTTGGTAATCTAATCATAATCTATTAACATCTTTAATCCTTTTAAATTACTACTGATCTCAGTATTAATGATCCAGATATTATTTTTAGGTTATTATCTGTCAGATTTAAGTGTCATGTTCAAAGTCATGTGATCAGACAGTCTTTACTGTAAATATACTACATAGGAAGCAAGGTATGAAAGCAAGAAACTGATAACTTTCTGTTCCTGATTTTTTTTAAAAAACAGTAGAATCTGTCTTTGAAGATCACTTATTCTGCCAAAAAATTATGGTCTCTCAAGACAGGTGGTCACTCATAACAGGTCATAACCCTATAATCAATTAATCTGTGCACAGAAAATAAGGGTGGTTTCACTTAACAAAGGTCTTTCATGACAGGGTTTAAGGTATATCTAATAATTTTGAGTAGGTGGAAGATTTCAGTGAGTGGTGAGATGAATGGGAGACACTCCTGATCTTGGTAAGGAAAACTCTTCAGGCCAAGAGGTTTACTTGTATAGATGTAGGATAGAGCCAGAAGAAGAAAAATACCAACTCAGAGCAATTAATCTAATGACAAAATGATCATTCAAATGGATTTAATCAATACAAGCCAATGGTCAGGATTATACTTATATAGATTTCTGTGTCCAATTCATCATATTTCCTGCTGTGAAGAAAATGGATTTTTTTTATTAGTATTATTGATGAATTGACAGTTGACATTTATAAATCTGGACCTTGGTGTGGACATGGCCAAGTTTAGAAGGCATGTTTACACAAGAGACATAGCAGGTAGATCTTTCTATCAATATCAGTTATACCATGGTTTGAATAGAAAGTCTGTTTTGCATACTATTTTCTACATAATATGGTTATTAGTTTACATGTTTTCAAATGGATACTTAATCTGCCCAATTTTCTGTTTGAAGTTGGTGTTATTATGCACTGCCTGGTAACTAATTGATTCATTATTCCTGAAAGGTGATCTGAGATACTTTAGGTCAGTTTATAGACCCTCAGATTTGTAGTGCAAGGGTTGTAAGTTCTATACTCACTGAGGTCAGCTCTTTTGGTGTGTCTTTTTGTAGGCACTTATGCTTCCATTTCCTCAGCATAATACAGCCAATATGTTAAGAGTGCTGTTAACTCAACCACTACCACCTCCACCACCACCAATAAACTTGTATCAAAATGTTTGTTAGTATGAAGAAACAGACACTCAAAACTATCAAAATTGTATACGATTTTTAATTCCATCTACATAATTGAAATGTAGCATTTTAGGGGAAGACCACATAAAAAAGATTCATATGTTCTGTAAGACATTATTCTATTTAAAATCATTGATCCTCAAATCTCCTGACATTGAAAAGTTTTAGAGGAGACTGGCTTTAGAGTTGCTGTTGTTGTTATAGGGTTTAATGCCATTTTTCAGCACAAGAGAGGCTATACAATGCAGCCAGTATAAATGGTGGAGGAAGAACCAGGGAAATCCCTGGAAAGAACCACTGACCCACAAGAACATACTGGCAAGCTTTCTCACATAACCATATTGGCCAAGCCGAGATGCAAACCCACACAGACAGACAGGGATTAGAGTAACATGGCCATCATGACATTATTACATATATTACATGAACCATTATTAGTATGATTGTTTCAACATAATTCCAAACTTAAGTTGGTGTTGTTCTGGGGTTTAAGCTATACATGGTGGCCAGTATTAATGGTGGAGGAAGAAACCAGGAAATGTGCGGAAAGAACCACTGACCTATGAGAAGCTACTAGCAAGCTTTCTCACATATCCCACATATCCCCATTCCACAAATCTTAGACTCAAATCCAATCCACGAAGACAGAGGTGAGATGGCAGTGATCCATAACCGAGAGTGTATTAGACCACTGGCCCCCAAAACTTAAGTAAACAGATACATAAAAGGTAAATGGATCAGTGTGGTCTGTATATCATTTTATTATGTATTCAGTGTTGTATGTTGCAAAGTAATTCTTTTGTGCTGTAAAATTAGTCTTGAAAAACCACTGCCATGAGGGACCACCCATCATGAAGACCAGATTCTCAACTCACTGATTTATTGATAACATAGTGTCATAACTTGTCATGAGAGACCACCTGTCTTGATAAGACATGATTTTCTGGCAGAAGTGGTGATCATTGAAGACAGATTCTGCAGTATTAGTCAAACTGTCTTGGGCCTCATGTTGCAAAAATCAGAACCCTGCCAGGTTGTCTGATCTCCCTGAGACAAAGTCATGAGGCTGCATGCAGTGATTGTATTAAATCTAACTGCATACTTTTGATAAAGTATCTGATCTCTGCTAGATTGTTATTTATTGACAAGATGAAAGTGCTTAATCAGATTTCAGAATTGAGTCCCTTTAAAGGACTCAGTGACAGAAATGTTAGTTTTGATTTTGATAAAAGAAAATAAGATGATTGAGGAGAATTATGTTTTGCAGATCTTTTATCAGTACACTAATTATTTCATTCTGTCATCATGAATTTGTTTAATGTACACTTTAATGCTGACAGCAAGGAAGTATTTGTGTTAGGATAGATGATATATTGGGGTAATCAATGCCCATAATGATACTGCACAAGATAGACATCTTTCGTGCCCTTTTGAAGGAAAGACTCATTAGCTCATGCTTTGATTTTGCCATGACTTTTGTTTTAATACTTAAAATGACTGCATCATATGCAAGACCTCTCGGTATGAAATTTCAGATTTTGTTGACCATGGAAGATGGCAAAAACTGGTTTGAGACAGGCAGTTTTATGTCATTTTCAATTTTTCATTGAATAGAGTTAAATTCTACAATGGCCATTTTGAATTTATAGCAAAATTTCCAAAATTTGGAATATATATATCTTCTTTATTTCTAAAAGGAAGCACTAACCTAATATTATTCTTAGCAACATCAAAACTTGAATGTGTATGTAAAGTGGGAAAGTGCTTTTCACTTGCCAGCTCTAATTCTCTTAATCTAAATTTTTTGTGTGTGTAAACAAGAAAAATACATGTATATGAAAGTTATGGAGCAACACCATGACCATGTTATATCTGAATTTGCTTTAAAACAGAGCGTGCTATAGCAGGGTGACACTGTATTCCCTTTCTTCCTTTTCTCTTTCTATTTGCATTTGTATATGCATCTTTCTCCCTGTCTCCTCTTTCTTCAGTTACAACTGCATTTGTTTTTCTTCTTTCTGTAACTGCATTTGTTTCTCTTTCTCCTCTTCCTCTAATAGCATTTTCTTCTTTCTTTCTTCCTTATCTAATTGCATTTGTTTCTCCTGTTTTTTTCTCTTTCTGAAGTTCAAGCTTTTTTTATTATCTCTAATTACTTTGATTTCCTTTATTTTTATATCAGTCTGATACAGACTTACTGATCAAAGCCAAAGCAGTTTTATCCAAAACACTCTTTTCCACCAAATACTGGACCATTCATTTTATTTCTTGCTTCATTAAAGAATCTTTTGCCTCAAAAAGATAATATTTTCTGCCAAGATGAAGCAATTCATCTTTTTTTTAAAAAAAATTTCTGACTGTTCTTGAAAAGTATTTGAAATAAAGATCTCCACTTTTGATGATATTGTAAAAGAAACCTGTTGATTTCACTAAATATTTCTAAAATGAAAAAAAATGCCTTGGATTTAAAAATTCTGAAACTAGGGAAATTTAAATTTCAAAAACAAAGTGTTCTGAAATATTTTAGCAAAATTCTTTTCCTAGATGAGCCCCCAATTTTCTGTTTTGAGTCTGTACTTTTATAATAAGTAACAGAACAAAATGAAGAAAATTAAAATTTGATTCCCTAGAATTCAGAGTGATAAATTAGAACATAGAACTTATGGTTTAATAATTATATCCAAAAAGTAATCCAAGAATTAAAAGTAGAAGTCCTAGTAATAAAAAGTTCTAAGTGAATCTGAATTTTGAGTCCCTATGAAATCTGAAATTGAAGGCAATGACTTCTTTTGTGGTCAGCAAATTGCTGCTGTGTCAACAGTCTCTTGTTGAATCACAGAAAATATTATTCATGTTTTGAATTCAGAGTAAATTCCAATAAGTGTCTTTATCCAAGAATTTTATTTGAGCACTTTTGCATTTCCAGGGAAAAGAATCACTTGAATTCAATAATTTGAAGAAAATAAAATTCAACCCAATCTGGTTACAACATAAAGCAACATAACATGTCAAGAGTTTTAAGCCCTACTAAATAAACCTTTATGAAAACAACAGTTATACACTAATTAAGATGCAAAACAGATTCCTGAAAGAGGTTCAGAAGTTCATTCATCTGGAAAAAATTTCAGGACAATATCAAATCCAGTAAACATTGTTACTTTACAATAGTAAGTAAAGAAATTAATTTTTTTAAAAAAAGTTTACAAGCAAATAATTAAGTTAAATATACATAACACACTAAGTGATATGACTGAAAAATGGTTAAAGCTATGTTTAAAATCCAAATATAAATATCTTGTTCACATACAAACACACACATTTGTTTTATATCTTGACACAGTCACACACATCAGTGTGAGAGAGTTGATAGACCTGGGCAGTAGTTATATTGAAAAGTTATTAGAATTCTAGAGAGCTGGAAATGGACTTTCACACCTGCTACATTATTACAGAATAATGGTATGAAATAACTGGGGGAATGCTACACAGTGTTTTGAACTAGTCATTTTCTTGACTGAGATGGGACATGTCTAGCATATGGTATTACATCAGTATAATCAAGCAGGTTTGAGTTATATTTTGCAGGAATTAAACTAGCTTTCATGCCTCCCCCTGATGGATAGAAAATTATGGGTAAGAACATGGGTTGCACAGTTAAACTTGCTCACTAAGGAAGCAGGCTTTATTGCTCAGCTGCATGCACATAACCAATGGATTTTTAATTTAGAAATGCAAGATATGTATATATATATATATATATATATATATATATATATATATATATATATATATATATATATATATATATATATATATATATATATACATGATATTGTAACTTGACCTTTGCAGCAGTTTATTCTGATCTTGATTTTCTCCCAAGTCAGTTCTGAAAGATTGAAATGGGATTCTTGAATTGGAAATGACATAATTAGTATTCACTGAATTAAATTGAAAAACTGGAAGTGGAATGAATAATTTCCTTCCAGAACTCATAATACAAAGCCATTGGTTTGATTGAAACCAATCAGATAACTTTTCTTTTTCAGGGTTGTTAAACAATTACTGACCTGATCCAGTCATAATTTATGTGGATGGCCAGTATACCATTCTGATATCCGATACAACCACTACAGTAGCCATCTTGAAAATAATTTTATTGCCATTTCTCTGAATCAAATATTGTATTGCCAAGGAGTTTTCACCAGAAGATGTTATTATGATTGGTTGACTGTAAATGATGGCAGGCACCATGGCCATCTTGAAAATCATATTATTGCCACTTCTCCTGAATGAAATGTTATATTGTTTAGGAGTTTCACCAGAAGACTTCTTATTATGTCTGATTGGCTTTAAGTATTTGCAGCACAGTGGCCATCTTGAAAGTTTGTTATTGCTAATCTGCCAGAATGAAAAGTGATATTGTTATGGGGTTTTCAGAAAAAGACTGTAAATGATCTAATTTGTCTAAAATAAAAATTGTGTCCGTCTTATGTTGAATATGCCATCATGAAAACATTATCACTATTCCTCCTGAATAGATGGTTATATCAGTGTGGGGTTTTAACTAAACAACATCTTATAATTGTACAGTTGGTCCAACTATTGCCATTCAGACATTCAATATGCCTGCTATGGTGGCCATTTTGAAAATCTTGTTATAACTATTTCTCCTAAATAAATTGTATATCAGCAATGGGTTTTCACTAAAAGACCTCTTGGTGCTGATTCAACATCTAATGCATGAACCACATTGGCCGTCTTGAAAATCTGGCTATCACTTCTTTTCCTAGATGGCTAGACATATCAACATTGTGGTTTCATCACAGGACTTCTTATGATTATTTGGTACTGAACAGAAACGGTGACCGTAAAATCCATCTTGAAAATCATTTTTATAATTACTCCTCCAAAACAGAAAGTCATATCAACCTATGGTTTCCACCAGAAATCTTCATATGATGCATTGTTGGCCCTGAATAAAAATGGTGCCATCCAATTTGTATACCAATGAAGTTAAACTGAAAATCTTGATATCTCTGACAAATATCAAAGATGGTCTCAACACTTTACAGTTGAAGGATGAAATGATCCTTTCTTGAATTTCTGGAAATTCTATTCAGTCAATTGAGCATCAGTCCCTTTGAGGAAATCTTGTTTCACTTTTTGCTCTATTACAGTTCATTAGCCACCCACCATACTGAAAAATTTATTTTAACAATAGTGACAGGTAATATGTTACTAAAATTAAAAGTACTTGGGGGGAGTAAAAATTAATTTTAATATACAGTACTTACCTGTCACTTTTAGATGCCCCCCCCATCATCTAATGTCTCATTAGCCAAATGTCCTTTATACAGAATGAGGATGCATTGTTGCACATGGGCCATTGATGTAGATCAGACTGGATGGTATTTTAAGAATTTCTATTGCAAGAGGAAGGTGCATCCTGCATCATGGATGAGGTTTTTCCATTGTGGAAAGAGTAAGCTTAATGCTACATATGCTTAATGCTACAGGTAGGTGTTACATGATTTAAATTAATCCTGCTCTTATTTTAACAACATATTTAATCTATAGGATTGGAATGAAGGATTATGTGACTAGTGGGTCTTTAGAGAGGTCACAGGATACAAGAGGATACACAGGGAGGGGTGTGTAGTGATCCTTTTGGGTACTACAGGTTCATTGAAATTATCATTAAACTTCAAAATGATATTTAATTTTCCAATTTCATTGATCTTTCTTATCCTACTGGACCCCACAAGATGTTTAGTGTATCCTGTCATGGCAGCATAGTAGGGTAAAAAGGCAAATTACTGTGCATTAGAAATCATGAGAATTTATTATGCAAATTCAGCTGAACATGATAAAAATGCATGTGCTTAATTTTAAAGCAATAAGTTGGACAATATATGTGTTTCAATGTTTCATATGAATTTATTTTAAAATATATCATAATTATCATTTCATGTTGAATTCTAAACACTCAAATTTTACAGAAAACAAACCAATTTCATATACTATATAATTCAGAAAAAAGTATTCCCCTTTTGCTACATGAAATGCTCCATAATTATGTGGCATTGCTTCAAAACCAAATGTTGGCTTATCATTTCAAACATCCCATGATGATGATAGGGACAAGGCAACCCCACCTCAACAGTGATGATGACTCACTCACTCACTCTAGCAACACCAGGAAACAAATCAGTTGGCCTCTTTGTGAATGTCATTGCAAATGAAGCTGTTCCAGGTTCTTTAGAGCATTTTGTGGCATAATTGTCAGTTCTGTCCACTACACGGCCTGCAGAGTTTGGCACATTGGCTATTGTGTGAATTTTGCCAGATGCAGTTCATGCAACAAATGAAATGTAACAATTTAACAATGCTGAAGGTAAATCAGGAAATGTGGTTAAAGTTTTAGACCCTAATACATTCCCTGAAATCCAAATGCAAAAAGTTTACAAATAAAGATAGTAATCTGCCTCAAGAAGTGTCCTAATGTGATACTTTGGTAAGTGAAATATCTTGCCTGCTCATATTTATATTTTTTTTTCCATTTTGGTTAGCAAGAATAAGACTGCTTATGGATAATATTCTTGCCCTTTCACACATCAATAAAATGTGGGTTAGTGTCAGGAATTTGATAGTCTGGCATTTTGAAATATGGGAATAGTGGAGAACAATTGATATTTGACTCAGTGCATGTCATCTACCAAACACAATGAAGATGGAGGCTTATGTTCTATTGCAAAAATTAAACCACAATTCTGAATGTTGGTCTAGGCCCGAATATTTCCAGGAAATTGTACATAGTGCAAACTGGTAAATGTGATTTTGACCCTTTTGTCTCAGGATTGAATTGTCCACTGCCAAGATATATTTCATACAAAAAAGACCCCCGTGTTTCACTTGTTGATGCATTTTCTGTATCTTGAAGTATCTTCTCTCCACCATAATTTTTTTTCTTCACCCATTGCAGTATAATTTTAGTGTTCATAAGAAATTAAGGGAGGGGAGGTGGTTATGATAGTACCAATCTTTAGGACTCTGCCATGGTTCCCCAAACTCCTGTCTTTTGTGACAGATCAGTTGTACATATTGCTCAGAACACCCCAGATTCTTTTTCTTTCACAAGGACCCCACCATAATGCATCCAGTGGAAATGCTCCACTTGGGAGAATTTTGTTTATCAGAAAGGCCATGAAAAACAAACTTACCACAGTTAATTTCTGGAGACAATCAACACAGCTACAATATTGGACATATCTCCAGTGGTTGATGTGCTTTTATGACCAAAACCAGATCAATCCATTTTGCTCCTGTATACATTATATATTCTCTTTCTTCATGGGTAAAGGGTACAGTGCTCTCTGTGAAACCATATCTGCTATTTGCACAGTTCTACTTTTGTTAGATGGTTCAAATTATTTACAGCACCCATTGCATGAATGTAACTTTAAATAGGAGATGAGAAATAACAAGATCTAATTTACAGGGTACCAAAGAATGGAGTCACATTGGATGTTGGTATTGGGCTAAGTTACTTATGTCCGCTTAAATCCATTGAAATTTCTCTCATACTAACTGGTTTTGTTCTGGCATTGCCTTCAGACCAAAGAGGGCAAACCATTAATTTCTTAGATCTTAGGAATTTAGATGTAAATAAGAACAGAGTTATCTGTATAATTGTTGATTTTATGCAGTCATGCAGGAAATCATATGAGTGAAAGTCACATAGCATTATATGCACCAGACAGATAACATTGTACAGTCACTCTTGTAAATATTTAGATAGGACAAAGAGTATTAGGAATAATATAATCAAACTATTTATTAGTTTCCAGGTCCTTTTCTGGGCAGTGAACTGGGACATTATTCAAGATGAATAAAATCCACCTTGTAAGCTGCTCCCATCAGTACAGATATTTTACGAAACATAGTACAAGAATGGCATTCACTTGTAACAAGGTACCTTGGGTTACAACATTAAAGACATATGGCTGGACCAAAGACTCTTTATCTTCCTGAAATGTTATCAGAAATCTATCCCATCTGATCTAACATTCAATGAAAAACTGTTTGAATCAGTTTCATTTTTAATACTGGTTTGTTGGTCACTTTTTGCAAATTCTCAAGTTATTTCAAACTGTATATGGTTATAGGGAAATATTTTGTGAACGTTCAACTGTAAGAGTACTGGTATATTGACTTGGTTTATGTTTCAGTTACTTCTGAAGCCTTTATGTGCTTTTTATCAAGCAGCTCCCTAACATTTTTGCATGAAATAACAAAATTCGTTATAGTGTTTTTTTTGTAGTTATATACATTGATCTGAAATCTCAAACTAGTAAATTGCCATTTTTAAATTTAGTTATGATAAAATATTTTTGGTTAATATTTACTTTTTTTTCAAATAAAATAAGCATAGAAAAATAATTATGACCATTATTTTGAGCAGTATAATAATTCATGAATTAGAGGAGAGGCAAGTGTTAAAACAGGGAACTTAAGAGAGAAGGAACTGATAGAGTTGGTTCTCTTGAAATATTTATGATTATTTTTCTAAATTAAGAAGCACTATGGATTGATTTTCTTATCTTTATTATGACAGTATTCAGATTAATATTTGCTTCCCAAAAATGACATGAATTGGATTTCTTTTCTTCCAATTTTGCAAAATGGATCTCCAGGTGTTTGCCTACACTAAATATGAAAATTCTGATTTCAATACCAATGTTTAGAGATGACACTTAACCTAGAGTTGATGGCCAGACAATGATATTATCTCATTAGTTCTTAATCACATATGTTGAGTCTAGCCTTGAAAATAATTATTTTAAATGTACTGATTTTTAAAAAATAAATTTAGTATGATGACTAATATTATGTTTATTTAATATGATTCCTTGGTATAAATCTCTGCTCTTTAAAAAAATGACATTTTTGTGTAGTTTTCATTTTTTAAAATACTTTTTATAGAGCCATATGAGGAAGAGTTATGCTGTCATGGTTGATCTTTAAAAAAGATGATTTGGATTTTTTAATGCAATATTCCCTTAAAAAGAACTCCAAAGTATTTAAAAGCAGGTATAGGAGAGCATAAATGTTCATTTTATGTTTATTTCAGCCAGATATGTTGTGCAAAAACCCATGGTGTCACAATGTATGCTAAATATAGACCGTTGATCTTGCAACTATGAATACATTTGGATGTTTTTGTATATGAAAGCAGAGGGAGAACATGGTGCAATGAGGTTGCCATTTTGAGAAAATGATAGTCATATCACCAGCACCTATTGCTGTTTCAAAGAGATCAGCTTGTGGCTGCCAGAACTGTTCATTTGCAGCCTACTATTTATTTTTTAGGTCCATAGGTGACCATGCTTATGCCACATAACTCTTGTAAAATCACTCCAGAAAAAGAGGGCAAAACTAGCCCTACTAATTGAAATGACTTGTTCTATGATCTCCAGCAACATGAATAGCCACATTATTATGAACTATATCAATACTAGATATAGTTGCAGACTGCTTCCTACAAAAACAGAATCACTTGTTGATCTCATATGATGTCATTCATAGTGAAGAGGGCAAAACAAGTGAAATGACTTTTTCCAGCCCCATGACATGAACTTTAATATCATGCATGATCTTAGCATTTGGATTGTATCAGCATTTTATATTGTTACAGTATTCCTAGAAAAATTAAACCCTTTTGTTCATCTGTAACCCTGCAGGATTAGCCATAGTTTCTTTTTAAAAAATCACTGTGCAACAGGATGCTCATTTTTAGTTTTGCACACAGTGCATTGTGGCAGTGGTGACCTTTACACTGAAGCTTTGCTGTTGGGCAGAATTGCTTAACACTTAGCACAATAGCAAGGAAACAGTGCTAATCTGAGTCCGATCATTTTTACAGGAGTCTTTAAATTTGATGGAGCACTCTTAGCTAATGGAAAGACTACAAAAACCTTTATTAGTAGCTAAAACACGAACTGACCATCACTTTGGACATGCATACTGACCAGTCAGGCAACATGTGTTATGATAAAATACCTTAGGGTATGAAAAGTTTCATGAAATTGTCATTTAAATAGTAAAAGGTTGGGTATATAATTATAGGACCTACTTGACATCAGATTGTGGGTACTTAAGGCATTTTGAAACATTCAGTTCTAGTAATTGTTCTACTGGCTGCAAAAGTTCAAGTCTGAATGATTTTACAGGAATGATGAAATGTTTGTGGAAACTTCAATTTCCAATTGGTGCAAAAGACTTTCAGCACATCTAATCACTTTATCTCCACAACTGAACAAATCTGTGAGAGTTGATAGATGTCTTTTGTAGCGACCATGTTTGAATCAATACTCATTGATAATATAATCTCATATGGGAACATCCATAACTTTTAATGAGAGAATTTCAGGAAACCTGTATCATGGGATGTGTTCTTTTGAATATTGTCTTTGACATCAGAAATGATTAAGTTCACTGGGTCATTTTCCATTTTCTTTTTGTGGTATTACATGAGATGATTAATTTAGTAAAAATTGACAGTTATGAGTAAAGTAGTTACAGAATTTATAGTGTTGTAACATAATTATTTCCATGTTGGAGAAATTTTCATACTTAATTGTTAAGAAAGCACTTTAGCAGTTATAGCAGCAGATCTTTAAGAACATACTGTTGGCAAAATCAGGAGAGAGTTATAAATAAACATAATGCTTTTATGATGGAGAAGAAGAGCTATACAATGTATACATTCATGAAGTGTAGAGTTGCACTGAAAAATTGTAACATTTCTGACTTACATCAACATTGTGATGTCTGATCATATATTAGATGATAGCCAATCAGGAAATAGTATTCTCAGTTTAGTCTGAGGCTGAATCAATGATTGGTTATAGCTCAGAGTACAGTCAATCACACATTAGGATTTTCAGTTGAGTCTAAGCTGTTATACTAGATCAGTACTAAATGTATTTAATATTGAACACATTTCCTCATGAAATGGGTCAATGAAACTGTAAGAGACTGAAACTGAATGAGATATGCTGGTCAGCTGATTGGTGTATTGACTTTTGTTGATATAAAAAAAGAATGGGTGAACTTGAAAATTTTACTGACTCTTGCATAATATAAACCATTTAAAGATCAGCATGTAGCCATTCACATTATCTTGTATGGCCACTTTTAGGGTGATATTTGATAATGCTTTTACCTCATTCTTAATTTGTGACTTAATAACACCAGTAGCATGCTTTTCTTGAAACAAATTATCAGCACAGTGCATTGTTATAGTTTATCACCATTATCATGCTTTTCCTGAAATACCAAGTTATAAACATGGTGCACTGTTATAGTACCCTGTTTTCAGTGGTAATTTGACACAGTTATGTAATTTACAAATAATAATGCTACTTGTTTTGTTTTCTATCTAAATACATAGCTTCTGCATATGTTTGTGTAAAGTAGAAATGGAAAGAGATTCAATATTCTTTGGAAAAGCCTGCCAGAGTATTTTTGTGTGCATAGGGTTGTGATTATATTAAGCAATATGGTAATACAAAATTCTCTTGTGTAATATTATTTTTGGTGCTGCTGGAATTATATCTGACTACATATTGCTTGATGTGTTATAAAAGTGCATTTGGGAAAGATGTAGAGAGAATGCTGTCTAATGTCATTTACAATTCCATTATAGATGCTTCAGAACCAGTGATGAAAAGATAAGGTCCATCTCCTACTACAGTGATGTGCAAAACATTTTTTTCTTATTTTTCAGAGCTATGGATTAGTGGCTAGGGATTACATTGATACAGATCCAGTGTACTGACTGCACTAATACCATAACTGTATCAGTCCAGAATCAGTGATGCTGAGAAAGCTGAGAGGGCCTCACTTTTGCATCATTATAGAGTTGTGTAGGACAGTCAGTATGTATTGGAATATGGAGAGTTTCAAGATTTGAAATAGAATATTGGAGCCTTAAAGATTTCTTTAATTCATACAATGGAGAAGGCAGAGGAAGATTCAGAACTTGGCTGGAAACAGAAATACCTGACCTTAGAAGCATCTGTCCACCGATTTCAGGAACAGGCTACCCAAATAAAGAAAGCTTTGGGTGCTAAGGTAGGAAATAATATATTCTGAAGTAACTTATGTATTTATAGAATACAAAAAAAGTTAAAATGGTGAGAACTCATTGTTTAAGGCAGTGAGAGGCATAGCAGATAGGGAACTGTCCATTAACCAGGTGTTCTCACAAGGCTGGGGTAATATGGCATATAAACTTACAATTTCAACCTTTGGTAAGTGGGTGCCATTTTCATGGCCTGGTTTTATTATTAGGTGGCGCTCACCAGTTATTATGTACTTTTGAGAGAGTGATGTATGTAAGGTGAAGTTGTTTGCATTTTAAACATGCACAGTGGAGAGAATGTTGGCATACCTATATACTACTTTCATGTAATGTGGATGAAATTTCTTTGGATATTGTACTTTTGACAATTTAAAATGAGCTTAGGACACTGCGAACTAAAATGACTGCTCCCTTGTGCTCCAAAAATCAACCAAAATTTGTCTAAAGTACACTATTCTTGGCAGCTATTAAAATATGGAAAATGAATTTTGCCAAACTAGATAATACCAGCTTCTAAAAGTGCAATGACTGAATTACCAAATACATAAAATGTAAAAAAAGTTATCGGCTCTTTTTTTTACAATTTACCTCTGAAGTTCGAGAAGTGAAAATGAGCAAGTAGAGCTAGCACTTTTTTGAAAGGTTCACATCTGCAGTAAGGTCAAGCTGTATACTCTCTAACCCATATTACACCCATCAATCATACATCAAAATAAAGGGAATTAAAGTTTCTTTGAACAATACCTAAGATATACAAAGTCTCTTTTAAAACACCAGTATAACTAGTGAGGAAACCCGGGGAAACTCTTTTTCTTTAAAATTTTAACCCTATGCTAAATACGAAACTGTAGAGCGCCACCTTATGACTGTATCAGGTATTGATTGTTTGAACCATATCAACTATGAACCTGCAAACTCCTGCATCAGAGTTGAATACTCCAACCACTTAGGCCACAGAAAATGAAAGAATAAAGCAATAAAAAGATATGTTTATCAATTTTTATTTTGAACTCATTAGTCCCACACATCACACATATTCAGAACAGCACAGGTGTACATTTATCCAACATAGGCATGTATGTGTTTTCCTTATTTCCTATATATAGTAACTGTATATGATGCATTTAATAAAAGATGATTTTCTTCAATTTGAAAACTTGTCTCACCTGTTCATTACATTTTGACAACATATTTAGGTAGGAGACCAGTCTGTATTGCAAAAAATGGTACTTAAATTTTAAGTAAAACAGGTTTTATCAGTGTGACTCAGGATGTTACTTGAGGCATTGTTTTTACTTCAGAATGTGTTGGATCAGAAAAAGGATGTATAAAATGAGCATTACAAATTTTGAAAGAAGAATATGGGAGTGATATAATATAACATTCTAATTAAGAGTGTTTGCAGAATTTGAGGAGTACACTTTATGACCATTCAACGAAGTGTTAAACATATAAACTAGATAAGGTGAATATTGTATATAAATTATTTGTTAGTATGTTTTGTGTATACATTCTGATGTAATCCACATTTATTTTGTCCATTCATGACCAAGAATGTAAACCACTTGCAGATCCAGGTTAGTAGGAAAATCAAATATACATTTTTCTGTACTTATGATGCTCAGATTATGCTTTTTTATTAGTAATAATTATGCTTATACTCTCTAGCATTTGGAATGTATTGTAGTTCCATAACTTGCCTGGTTGGTAACCAAAGTCCCAAGCTCTCAGTGGTTAGCATGCTGAACTCAGCTTCAGAACAAATCCTACCCAGACAAGGCTGGGTTTGGCAACATCATGTGTTTTTGTGCATCATATAACCAGTTTTGTGTTGATGTGCTGTTACACACTGGACAAGCAAAGAAAAACACAGTAAACACATGTAAGAGAGAGGCCCTGAGTGGCAGAGTGGTCTAAAGCACTCACTGTTTCAGATCATTGCCATCTCACCTCAGTCAGCATGAATTTGATTTGAAAGTTTGGCCAATGTGGTTATGTGAGAAAGCTTTTCAGTAACTTCTCTGTGTTAGTGGTTCTTTCTAGAGTTTTCCTATGTTTTTCCTCCACCATTTATACTGAATGCCACATATTGTCTACCTTGTGCTAAAAAATGGCGTTAAACCCTTCAATAATGTATAAGATGGGTATTAAACTTAGTGTCATCCTTCTGGGATCCTTTGATTGTAATGAAAGGATACAGTTTACTAGTTACAATTGAATTTTCAAATATAGTTTAACGTTTACCAAAATTTTCTAGTTGTACATGTAGTTATTGTAGGAATACATATTAGATGTTTGGTTCTGGTAGGTTTGGGTGGCCTAGTGGTTTAGAGCATCTGCCTCAGGCAGGATATTGTGGGTTTGAACCCCGACCAAGTCATACCAGAAACTTAAAAAGATTGTACTAACAGATGCCTTGCTAAGTGCTCAGCATTAAAGGTTAGTGTTAGGACTGGTTGGCTTGGTGTCAGGATAATGTGACTGGTTGGGACATCATGCTGGACATTACTATAAACTGCTAAACTGTAGACATCATATCAATGTGAGTGAAAAATTGTTAAGCCTGCATTAAAAATCCAAAACACACACACACACACACACACACACACACACACACACACACACACACACACACACACACACACTGGGAGCTTGGGGATGAAGCAGGGCTGTTGTGGGATAGGGTTTGGGGTAGTTGCTGGGGGGTTAGTAAAAGGTTCAATAATTTACCATGGTCAGAGGTGGAAATAATTTGGGTGTAGAAATACAGTGGTATTTATAGTAATTAAATTTAATTATTTCAATTCAAATGTAGTAAGAGCAAATATGTTGGTTATTTGTGCTTGCTGTATTAGATAAATGAGCTATTTGATAAATGATGGCAGAAATGATCAGCAGAAATGATGGCATGGGCAGTGGCAGTGGCATTTCGGGACAGACACATCAGCTGAAGCTAACTGTATGAAAGTACACATTTAGCAGAAGAATTCCATTGATAGTCAGTCTGTCTTGAGGAAGCAAACAATTCAAGATGTCACATGAAATGAAGATGGCTTTTGTCATTGTTTGATGCTTCTTGCATAATATTGGTTCTCAGCAAAAATGTGAAACATTGCAGTATTATCATTTGAAAGGGGAAGATATTTTTGGGCACACAAATGCAGTAGTATGGACATGTTGCCCATGTCAGTTTGCATGTTTGCCCATCCATTTATGTTAGACTTTGTATTTAGCTTGGGGTTTCAAGCACTCTGGTGGAGCATCCATGTTCCATGAACACATTTGTTGTTTAGTTTTGCCAATTTATAAAATATCAGGTATTCATAATACATTAATTTAGTACTTATCATTTTAGTACATTTTTTAGATGTTTTTGTGTTAATTATATTCATGAACTAAATTTGACACAGAGAGAAGTAAAATCAAATTTTATTTGTTGATTAAAATTTATTATGTCTGCAGCAGTTCTTAACCTTTTACAGTTTTGAGAACTTAGTTTCTACGCTATACAGAACCAGAAGTGTGCTGACATGCCATTAAACACTACTCTTCACCATTCCTGATATCTTAAGATTGTGTGTTTGCCACTCCTGTCCAGTGTGTGAAAATTTTTGACTGATGCATCAATCATTGGAGTTATAAAATATTATACACCATCAGCTTGTTAGATTTATATATGCAATAAGCACCCAAATAAACATGGTAATAAAGTAAAATTTAAAGGTCACTTGATCTTGTTTAGAGAGTGTTTCTTTATGAAATAATTAATAATGTGCAATAATTAATAAAGATATTACAGGCTAAGCTTAATTTAAAAGTGACTACATTGTTGGACAATCAGTATATGTGTTGCCAGCTAAGTGTTTAGTTATTGCTGTTTTTCATTTGTTGTTATCTGTCTTTAGCCAAAAAAAAAAGAGAGGAAAGAGGAGTGGAAGTTTTATCTCCAAGACTTCTCAGAAGCCATATTGTTTAATGATTGATCTATGGTTTGTACTAAAAACATTACATCTGTCCCTCATATTGAAATGTATCTCAATGTGTTGGTGCATGATAATTTTAGAATAAAATGTGTGAAGTTTAGGCCTGAATTAACAAACATACTAGCAAACACCCCACAACATGTATTATCATCCTCCATGTTTTATTTGTTTTGTACCTGATCAAAACAAAATTCACTATCTGACTTACTGGAAATACCAGTTATTTAGGTGTTATATATTTTCAAGGTAGTTTAATATGTCAGCTTTTAGTCAGTTAATAATTTGTTTAAAATATTAGAGTGGAATAAAAATGTTGTTGGTTCAAATTCTATTGTGTATTTATAAAAAGAAAAAATGTTTTAGTACTTAGTAGTTTCAAAGTAACTAGTCAATCATGGAATTATACTACTAATAGTAAAGCAGCATCAAAAACGGAACAGAAAATGACATCTAGAAATTAGGTATCTCCTTGTTTTCTATTTTGTTACAGTTTGTTGTATTAACATTGGATGTTTTTATATTAAATGTAAGACTATATGGCTACAATGTAAATTTCGGGGGAAAAAATGTTAGCCAGATCCATTTGAATTTTGGGGCTTCTGGTACATACATGTACATAACAATGTTGTGGCTTGTTGCAGTCATGAAATCCATGAAAATTAATAACCTGTACTGTAGTACAAATGAATTCACAGTATTTGAAAGAAGATAAAATGATATACAATATATTTAATTCTGTCTTTTCCGGTGGTTCTCTTTTTTTCTTGCTATTTATCAGCATTTTGAGTAGTTTAGTCAAAATACTTAAGCAAATTTTTAATATAATTGCAATAATTCCATTTGCAAAAGATCACCTTCATTGGTTCAGTATGGTGTCAGATCAGTTTGTTGACCAATGGACTATGAATAAAAAATATTTTAAATAAATTCTGAAAATATCAGCAGTCGTGGAAATTATTGAGTATTTCATCCATTCCCTTACAGTCTGATCAGTCAGTGCTGTAGGAGAAGAAAATGCAGACGTAATTTCTGAAAATTTTTGGGGCAGCACTAGCAGCCTGGAAAAATAATTATATTTACTTTTTTCCCATGCAATTCTAGTATACTGTTAGCTTAAGGATTCCCACGGTTCTATCTCATGACAGCAGAGTTATCATTTTTCTAGTCACATTTGAAGTTGAGGTTATCTTCAGAGAAGAGGCAAGATTTGGAGTAACTGGGGTTATGGGATTGCCAGATGACTTGCCTTATTACTGACATACAACAGCTGTAGTGTAGCTCAGATCAAAATATTATTATTGAAGGAAGATTGTTTGTCTTAGGATGGGTGGGTGGGAACATGAATGTGGCTGTATTTATAAATAAAATTTAAAATATTCAGATAAACAACATTGAGATTATTTTTTCTTAGTATAGCAAATTTTTAATAGGGTCTTGGTTATGCATTTAAATAAATTGCCAATAAATGTGATTTACTCCTACTTGGGTCTTCCAGAGGACTCAGAAAATTTACTTACTGTGTTAAATTACATTTTTCAAGGCAATTCTGTCACCTTGAAGGAAAAGCACTACTTTCTCATATCATCATATCATTACATACTTAAATTTAGAAACTATTGTCTAATTAACATGTATACATCTATTGTTTATTATAAAAATGATTGAACTTTCATGATACATCAAAATTCTTCATCCAGTTACCATATATATACTTGCTTATAAGTCAAGTCAAATTGAAAACAACAAAGATCTTGATCTGCTGTAGCATAATGTACCTGCAGATCAGGGACCATGTTTGTACTACTGATTGCTCCTAACAAACTGCATAGAGCCGGATGTGCTGGCATATTGTGCAGAAGCAGATCTGGGTTTGTGCAGTTTACAGTTGGGCTCATGTTATAAGCAAGTTTATATGGTGTTTAACATTTCTTGTTAGATGTTTTTGAAAATTTGCATTGTCACATTGCTGTAATGCTGCTTATAGCAATACAATTAATGTAGCAATAAGCAGGTTTGTCAACCATAAAAACAGACATTTCTAATTTGTTTCTTGTCTTTTCTTATTAGCAAGAAGAAATTTCTATTTAAGGGCATAAACTGAATTGGATTAAGGTCTTTTAGATCCAACACAGCTGCTGAGTCCCTGTCTTCCAACCTGGATTCTCAATTTCTAATTTGTCATTGCTTCCATGGTTTAAAGATTTACCTGTTTTTCCTTCTGCCATCAATCAGCTCAAACTGCTGGGTGGAATTTAGTAAATTGATTGTCCAAGTAGTGAAGATCTGCAAGAGGAGAGTGGATTTTGGGCCAGGCTCCATGAGATGAGATCAAAGGTCAGAAATGCAAACATTGCTGTTACAGTGATTTTTTAATATTTTTAAACCAAATTTTTGCATATGCATTTGTAGGATATGGACACATGAGCCAGGAACACAGTCTGGAATTGGAGTTAGAGGGAAAGTTGTCTGGAATAGGGTGTGGGAATGTAATAAAAAGTTTGCAGATGCTTGGAGGATCTTCAATTATGAAGGGTGGCAAATTTTTCATTGCAGCTCATTGGCCCAAAACTTGGTTCTCTATGTGAGAAATTTTCTTTTCTGTTTGTATGCAATAATGCAAGTAAGCCAGTAAAGTCAAGTTTTGTTTAGACCAGAAAGTTTTCAATTTTAGTTTCTGCCATTTGGAATCTTTATTTGTACCCAGTTTTCATCCTTGTTATGGGACTAGTAGTGGTATACTATTAATTACTGGTAGCTATGATTCTCCATTATTTTGACAATTGACTGAGCAACAATATTCATGTTTGGCCCCATCATCATTATCTGTTCTGTTCTATTATTATTTGGTAACTTGATTAGGTTTAATGCCCAACATCAATGAGCTAGAACTTCTTGCATCTCATGACATTGTTTATGTGGAGTTAAACTTCCTAATGAACCAGAATTTGGTTCAGGTTGCACTGAATTGGATAGATTGAATTCTGGCATTCTTAGAGGCACTACGAGCAAAGTCATCCATGTCTGCTAGCCTTTACCTATCCTTATTGGGAACCATGACCACTGCAGCCAGCTTTGTTCCTCCAGGAGTACTACATATACAACTTTTGCAGTTCCTACTTCTTGCAAAATGGAAACCAAACTGAGATTATCTATCAATCCCATAAAACTCTAGGACCAATGTTTCATCATCATTTACACTGGTGGATGAATTGGAACTGATTCTTGACTGGGGTACCCATACATGCACCTGAGCCTCAATCCTTCCTGTTGCTGACTTGTCAGATTCTTGTTGGTGCATTCATCTAGAGAAAGAGGGCATAATTCTTCAGGATCTTTGGACTCTAGCAGAATCATCCCTCCACATCAACAAAACTAGAAACCGAAGCAATATTGCACAAGTGCATCAAGAAAGTAATTGGTTGATGTGTCATGGTATAGTCATACATCATGCTTGTTGTAGCATACCTCTAATGTCAGAGATGCACACATTCTCCTTTTTGCATGGAACTTCATCCACTGAGCCACTATGGACAACATTACCGTCTGAGTCCACCACATTCTAATGAAGAAGAACATATTAACACACAACCTTTCAGTGAATAATGATATTGTCTTCACCATTCTATAACACATTTCCTTTTCACATTGTGGGGTAGACCTCTGGTAGACATGTTTGTGATGAAGCTCAATAATAGGTTTCCCTTCTATGTTCTTATTAAGTACTTTGAGCTACTGAGACCAGTCTCATGCTCTCTTACCCCCCCATGGAATCTTTTGTTTGTTTTGTGGTCTTTCCCACTATGAACGTTTGATTGAAGCCTCCTTTCAGGACCTCACTCTCAAAGTGTGTATTTACTCACTCTGGCATCTGCAAGAAGACAGTGGGATTTAAGCCTTGTCTGTAGACACAAGCTATCTCTGGTTTAGTGGGAATTACAAATCTGTTTCTACTTGTTAGTTACCTTCACTTGCTTCAGCACCTATAGTGAGTCCCAGACTCAGTCATGTTTGTGCTGGAGATGATCAAGAAGGACTATTATGTTTAATTAGGGCACTGCATTTCTATCTTAATAAAGAATCCCATGCTACCTCATGGATCTGTCTGAATTACTCTTCTGGTGTACAACATGAATGCAGCATTTGGCAAGCCAATGCTCTCTTCTCCTTCTAACCTTGTTCATTAGTACAACAAGTACAGGAATTTTTTCTCTCAGCATAATATGTGGCCCAGAGAGAGACACCAAACAGTTTGTAAAGTGGACCTCACTCTAATGATGAGCACTTTACATTTTTTTTGCTTTGCTCAGTTCTAAAATATCCACCTACTTACCTGACAAATTCAGATATTTAATAGCAATGAATAACTATTACTGCTATTAAAATGTGGCCATGGGAAAGTATTGTATAATTAAAATTGTTTTAACCCCCCAACCCAAAAAATTACATTTCTATCCATCATTGAATTTTGTGTGATATTTCATTTGCTTAGATTTTGGCATGTTAGCATTGGAGATTATGCAGTTAGACATCTAAACAAATTTCAGACATTGATGCCATACCAACCATGTTTTTGCTGACAGAGCTGTTTTGTAATCCAACCATAATCTGTCTTTTGGAATTCTGATCAATCATACTATAATCTGGACGACAAACTAAAAAATAATAAAGCAAGACAACTCTGCTCAGAATCAAAGAGTGGTTGATTGTTTTATGCTGCTTGAAATTAGCAACTAAATTGTCTTGCCCAGATAGTTCAATCATGTGAACTGGTCAAATTTGACTTGCAAAATACCAGAATATCATTGTCTGCATTTTGCATTTAGCCTAAAGGATGCAAACTATTCATGGTTGTTACAGAATCTGCAGAGAGCCACAGGCACATTGATACCTATCTGATTCTTTGCATTTAGACAAAGGTAGATCTACTTGAAATATAATTTATCTATTCTTGCAAGCACTTTAATCTAGTATGAAGTATTTTAGTCAAACCCAGATAGGAAAATAGTCTTCACTCAAAATCTAAAATGTATTTTTGATATTTTGCAAGTGAGAAGCTTAACTTGATAATAATGAAGATATTGTGACCATTTTCACATGAATCCTGCAGGGTTAGCAAAATGCAGAAAATTATTTAGACCTGAAATGATGTATTATTTATAAGTTGCTAAATTTGTATGGGAAAATACAAAGTTTTTCTTAGTATGATGTTGGGAGTGCAGTATTACTCAGAAAAATGAGTTCATACTTTCCAATACAAATGTAATAACCTTTTTGTTATATATTTAATTTGCTTTTCTTCATAAAGCTTAATAATTAATAAATAATAATAATAATAATAATAATAATAATAATAATAATAATAATAATAATAATAATAATAATATAAGAAAGAAAGTAATTGAATTTATGCTGTTTACAAAGTAAATACACAACTATAGGTCCAACAGTACACAATAACAGTATTACTGTGCACAGCACTGCCCAGTGGCATTTTGAACTTGGTTGCATGCCCAGTCATTTGTTTAAAGAATAAATCTCATCTTAGTCTACTTAAAATTTAAATTTAGAGTCATATTGTGAATGAATGTGCCTTGGAAGAGAACAACCTTTTCAGCTTACCTGGACTGAAGGGATTTTTTTTATCTGTTGATCCAACTAAATTCTGCTTTCCTAGTTGTGATGGACTGGATTTATTAACTGGGTCAATTCATTATGAGGTGCATGTAAATAGAGGGACTTGCCTTCATGAAACTGCATGTGTGATTCTGCTCTATCATTGATTGATTGGAATCATAAGGTGGGAAGAAAGTAAGAGAATGTGTGTGTGTGTGTATGTGTGTGTGTGTGTGTATGAGAGAGAGAGAGAGAGAGAGAGAGAGAGAGAGAGAGAGAGAGAGAGAGAGAGAGAGAGACAGAGAGACAGAGAGAGGATGTAGAAGGGGGTATGTCTGTAGTGTAGCATTTTATAGTGAAGTTATTCAATGGAGTATATGCCAGACATGTAGAATCCTGTCCCACCCAGTCAAATACATCATGACACCAGGCTGACCAGTCCTACCTCAAACCTCATAATGCTGAGTGCCAAGCTTGCTGGTACCATTTTTATTAGTCTTTGGTATGATTTGGCCTAGATTCAAACCTGCAACCTCCTGCATCTGAGGTGGATGCTATAACCACTTTTGCAGGAAATATTATGAATTCTTTTAATTGAAATTCTGAAAGGGATGGAGGTTTTAATATTTTCTGGGGAATATCACGATTCATTTTATTCTTGATTGCAGTAAGGAGAATATGATTTCTGTTTCAAATGTAGTCAAAATTTAAGCACAATTTCATGGTATGGACCAATTTTGGGAAACCATATAAATTTGATTAGCAAAAATTACCACAAAAGTACATTTTGAGTATGCAAAATGGCAAGTATATTTATTGCCATTGTGATTACCAACTAAAGACAACATATGTTTATACCCTCTTACATGCACGTTGTTGGAGGGATCATAGCAATTTACATGCCTTGTATGATGTGTGTTGCTACCTTAAATCCAAACGTTTTCTGAAATAAATAAAATCGGGAAATTTGAAAAGCAGATGCTGTGTTAGAATGCATTTCACCAGTGAAAATGAGGTTCATTCATTGTCTTAGCTTATTAGCTGTGAGACTCTATGTTTTCTACCAAAACCCACATTAAGTTGTCTTTTATCAAATTACAGTTTTGTAATGTTTGGATCACTTGTAAAAAGGGATGGCTTTGAGAGGGACAGGATTGCAATTTGCTTTAATATGCCTTTGTACATGTATGCTGTTTATTTTTACCTTTGAAAGCATGGCTTACAGTCTAAACCATGGGATTTGTGAAAAGCTGTGAACATTTCTCCTAAGTAAGTGTTTAAAGGATCAAAACATGATTTTTTGTATTAGGTATCTTAAGATAATATAGACATTGGGGATATATGTTGAGTCATTTGCTTGTTTGAAGGTTTCTTTTCTGACTCATTGAACTCATTCACATCATCAGCTTTGTCATCTCTACTTTCAAATGGACCAAACAGCTTGTTTAGTTCATCCATAGACAAATTTAATTAATCAAAAGCTGGAGGGATTGCTACATGAGCATACATTGTTTATTTACAATAACAAGTAGTCCCCAAGAAATTATTTGTAGACATGGGTCATTATGAAGCATTGCAGATTGGAGCATTATTCTGACACTGTAAAGTTAATAGAGAAAAAAATGAGCATTTAAGAATTATCACTTTTTTGAAATTTGGTATTCCAGATGTAAATTTTATGGTGTTATCACCATCATAATCATCTGTGCCTTGGAAGGTTGCTCAGCTGGATAGTCAAATGATATGCTTTGCAGCAGGTCAGTAAAAATACATTCCAGGTTTAATAGTTGGTTGTTTGGTTTAATGGCATTTTCAGAATTTTTTTTCTCCACATGCAGAGGAAATTGTAGCTAAGTATCTTCCCTAAGGACATACAGGAGCAATTGACCCAGGATGGCTAGGGATGTATTAAACCCATGAACATTAAATATGAACTAAGCACCCTGATTCCAAGGTTGATGACTTAAATATGGGGTCAATAGCATTATCCTATATTTTAATAATTATGACTAGCAGCAAATTAATAATTAGTGTGCTAGTTGTGATGCATAAATCACCTTAGTATAGGCTTGACGAGACTGGTATCAAATTGACTCTTCATAATATGAATTATCAGCTAGTTTTGTTGGGATTGCATAGCATTCAGCATGATGATGAAATGCTGTAACTCTCTTTTCATCCATTGGTCTGTCCTTATACCATCAATACCGAGGTTTGAGTTTGTTTTTACATTATTTTGTCAAACACTTTTGCTTGTAGATTAATACGAGTTGTATTGTTACGGGTATGTGTTCTTAAAATAAGTCACAGAAAAGAGTGATAACAAGAAGCTCTGCAAAATTCAACAAATAATTTATTTCCGTATAATACAGTGACAGTGAAAATACAAAAATTGACAGGGAAAATATAAGATTTTACGGTATTGTGAATAAAATCCCAAAATAATCTAGAATTACAGAAATAAGTCCTAATAATTTATAGTTATAAATAAACTTTAGTAGA